>LOND01000169.1:30462-85518 GCA_014220965.1 Paragonimus kellicotti
AAGTTCAGTGGAATTTCCGGCATCATTTCAAGGCTGTTGAATGTATTGTCGAAAAACGGGATATTCATTTCAATTACGTTGTAACACTTGCAACTGTCCGCTATATACTTTTTTGCTATAAATGTTGCTTGATCACAAGTTTTTTTGATAATTGCTGGATTTATGAATTTCGTTACTCAGTTGTTGAAGGCAGACAATAGCTTTTATCGTGGTTGGGTATATTAGGCATTCAAATGTAGGCGGCATTTGATTAAATCGTATTATAAGGCTGCGCGCAAATTTTTTCTGACCGTTCCCTGAGTGTTCCCAAAATGTCTCCTTAGAGCACTCAGGGATCACTCAGGGAACGGTCAGGGAACACTCAGGGAACGCTCAGAGATCACTCAGGGAACGGTCGTGCTACTAGGGGAGTTGAAACAGATTTAACAGATTTAACAGAAAACAACGGAAGCTGATAGCACCACAATTTTATAATTTTGATGCATTGAAACAAAATCTAGCATTTCATTTTTTTCATTCTGCATAGACTCCATTTTGACTCTTCTTAATTCTTCGTGGTTTGGAACGAAATAGTTGGTTTACTAGTGATATATTGTACCAGTAGTCTCTTTACTCGTTTTTACTTCCCTCTAGATTGTTTCAGGCTTTTGTCCGTCTTAGACGATGATTGTAGCGTTCCAAATAGCATGATTTTAACATTTTTACCAAGTCCAGCATAGATGCAAGCAGGGTAGTTTGGTAACACTATCTGCTGGGAAAGCGAGTTTTTTCAAAGTGCATTTTCAGTAAACTTTGAAGTAACTCAAGATATTAACCTTCATATGCCAAACTAAGGCTAACTATACCGTCCCTTCGTTGTAACGGGTTTAACCGACACTAAAATTTGCTCGACGACTTGTATTGTTTCGGAACACCATGGTGACAATGACAGTTAGTTAACGCCAGACGTATAAAGCAACGGGCGGGGCTGTTATTAGTGGATACACTTCGAAAGCCACCCCAACGAAGCATAAGACATACAAATGCTACTGTGGCACATTATCACGGAGATTTGGAGGTTGCTTTGGAGCAATAATGCTCTGGAAATCGGCTGAGAAGATGAGAATGCTCCAAAACGTTCATCGTTTGTTTTGGGGGACGATCTATGAAGGGTTACTTATCGCCGAAACTTATAACATGTTAAAAAACTGGCCCTCAAGGACCAACATCCTGGACTTGGTTATCAAGAGGGATCCAAATTTAAGTAGGTCAGTTGTTAGATTGCATGCTTTGGGACGGTCCGACAGAATAATACCCAGCCAGATTCCCGCTATCTAAATGCGCACGGCAATAAAAACAACCATTCAGCATGTTGACCCCACCTATTGTTATCGGCCCTGAACGATGGAGTGTACAGGGAGAACACGTCAAGCTGGTGAGGCACAGAGCGAATTGTGATTCTGGCCGCGGGATGGAAATACATTAACAGCCTGACCAAAACAACAGTAGGTCGGACGATAAAAGTACCAGAAGTGTACAGTGGAGTACTGCTATCTGGAATATTATTTGTTATAGTCGCCTCACATAACGCACTCAGTATTGAGTTTGGCGTTAGAGCCAGGCTCCGAAAGAAATATGGACCACTGAAGGAACAGCAACTGGTCAGGAAAGCTGGTAAGTTAAACTGAAGTACAAAATTGAAACTGAGGACACAAAAGGGAGGTAGCTGCGAATTAACAACAGTAAAATGGTTGATAGGTGCGATTAAGTAATACCTGGATGACCCTAAATTTCTAACTTCCCCGGTTGAGTACTGTTCTTCCTCTGATTTTACGCGAGTGTCAACCTTTTCGAAAGGCCATCATGGAAAAACGTTCCTATATGAGAAGTTGCGTCGCTTTATGGTGTAACACCTGTCTCTTATACATAATGTAACTGTAGGAGCAGTATGACGAGAAAAATGGATTCTGTTTGGTATACATACTGTTTCCGCCAAGCGGATGAGAGTCTAAAATCTTAACTTACTTTCTAGAAGAAGCGTTTATTAAAACTGACTTATCTGTTAACGGACCATTACAATGGGCTACCACCATGTGACGATACTGTTTTTGTCGGATACATGTTAGGTCCTATTTTAAACAATTATATTTTGTGACATCTTAGCCCACTTGGATCTGCAGGAGCGAATATCTTCTCTGACAACCTTTCAGAGAAGGAGAAGAAGTAAGAATGAGGCCCCTGCGAGATCGTCGTTTGTTCAGTAGATAAGGGTGAAACATTTCGAGACGAGATCAGTACGTAACATTCCGGAGACCTACTGTGGTTCCCTTCGCAACGCACTCCACACTCTCTAGCACACCGGTGTTTTCTTTGAGGTCAAGCTAAACTGCCAAGTAAGCGTAATTAAGCAGTGGTCGGGCATAAACTGTGTAAAGACGATGGCCGTATACCCGTCTCTTTAAGCCTCAACTTGGTAACAGCCACAGCTGTTTATGCGTTTTATGTTACGTAGACGCTGCCAGAATCTTCGGTAAGAGACCTGGCGCACTTCCGACGTCCTTGAAGAAAAGACACCACTCCTGTGAACATTGTTTGATTGCATTGAGATCAACTGACGAAGGTTCGACTAATAGGAGCTTTTTCAACGTGTAGGTGACCGCCATGAATTCACTAAGTGGGGAGCTAGAAATGTGGGGTGGAATCAAATTAACCAGGGTTTTTCAGAGATTTCCGCAACCTAAAAGTGCTAGACAAAGTCCGATAAAATACAAAGAAGTTGTCGGCCGTCAGGTTAGCGAAGATTATCAGAAATGCCGAGTTGAATCCCAAGGCTTGTTTTGGCTGCGTGAACCGTAAGGCGTCGTTATGAGTAACACCGTGCGTTGATTATTGAGAAGACGGAAGCCTTCCCACTTCTTGCGAAAGTAGATTTTCCAATGAGTGTCAGGGTACTAGAACAGAACAGATGAAAATGATAGTGTTCACAGAACCCGATGAAAGGAATCGTCCGAGCACGTTAACAGCTACTGAGGCTACATGACCAGGTGTTATTCATTATGCCGTTCTTAAGTCGTTGTCATAGTTTTGCGATTCTCTTTATAAGATCGTCTAATGAGTCTCTTGAGGAGATCAGTCTGCCGGGGGATTTAGAAGTAGCGGGAGTCAGTCTTATACGCAAAGTTGGTATGACAGAGCAGATAACCAAACATAAACCAGTTAGTGATACTTGAAAATGTTGGGAGATTTCTTAACGTTAGAATTGTTAATTGAATTTTCACTCATGGACTCCTGACGGCCAAACGGACCTACTGTGTTCTGTATACGAAGTCAATAAAAAACCAGGCAGGTGAAAAGATTAGAGTGTGCTGTCTAGTTTCTCTGAAAACTCGATTCTGTCAATCAGACCCCTAGTACCTGAAATTGTGCGAAGGAAATTTCTTGTTGAAAGATCATTTTTCACGGGACTCAAGGATTCGGATCACGGTTGAATCTTATAGTTAGTGGGGCTTCGCAATGGTATATTCCTGAGTCTCTGCTGTTTCTGATTTACGTCAATAACGTTGCACCAAGTCAAAAATACCCCCTCATTACGTGTACATCAATGATGCCTAAATCTGGTCGTTGAGCAAGCGTTTCCTTGAAATATGGTCCTGATAGACTTTATCAGTGGACTGTGGATTAAGCAATACCTCTGAGTAACAAAATTTAAGCAACTAGCGACAAACGGGTCGGCCGATGAAATATCAAGGATACTAGGACTCGAAGATCCAGAGAAGCAAATCAATCCGGTTCTAAATCTCTAGAACTGTTTATTTGCGACATAGAGGGTACATAGTTCCTCGTTCCTGATCAATAAAACAGTAGTGTCTAGGGAACCGAAACCGCATCAACTACCTTAAAAAGCCCGATACTCCGTCTTGACTTCTGCGTCCTGACCTAAAGCCTTACTGTTGGGGAAGATGAGGTGATAGGAGAAGAGGATAACGCTTCAAAATGGTTTTAGAAAGTTAAAAATATGGATTATGAGGGAAGACTGAAACAGTTCAATCTGTTTTCATTCCGAAGAAGTGGTTACCTTATAGAGGAGTTTGAAGCTTCAAGAGGGATGCCAACTGTATATTGCTAGCTACTTTCATCCTTAAAGAGTGGTGGTATCTGGGTCCAGTCCTACTACGGAAAACGCGTTCTCCTCATTTGTTAGCCTGCACTTTCTGTTACATCTTAGTTTTACGTTAATTCTAAACCGTACATGGAAATTATGGGGATGGCGTTTGTGGTGATGAATCTGTTGTCAAATTGATGAGCAGGACATTA
Source organism: Paragonimus kellicotti (assembly GCA_014220965.1). Classification (NCBI taxonomy): domain Eukaryota; kingdom Metazoa; phylum Platyhelminthes; class Trematoda; order Plagiorchiida; family Troglotrematidae; genus Paragonimus; species Paragonimus kellicotti. The sequence continues at coordinate 34,756 of LOND01000169.1, forward strand.
AGGGGTTGTTTTGTCGCTCCTCTATCTGGTTTGTTCAATCAATCACTCTTCTTGTGTAACAGAAATCTATCTAATTGAGAGTATAATCTTACCGTTTAAAGTGGAACACTAGCTCTTATTTACTGTTGCAACACGCTGGGATCAAGGAGCGCTCAGATGTGAGTGACTGGACATTCACTAGTGTCTGCCATTTTAATTTTACATACTGAACCGAACTCAACCGACTTCTTGCGAGTACTCTCGTGACCTTCGCTGAGACTCCTCTGAGTAGCGTGTTTCATGCTACCATATTCGATGTTGCAACGTCATATGTTTTTCGTAACACAGTGTGGTCCTCAACGCTCGCTAGGACACAACCCCAAGTGCTGTGAACTGAACTTAAATGTGCGTCCACGTAGATATGTTCAGTTGGTTCAGGAACGTTTGTGGGGATACCAGAAATGAGAGTCAAACACTTCTTTGGCCACGTGTACATAACGCTGATTAACTCACGGTTGCTCAGTTCAATAGGTCGCCACTTTTGCTCAACAGCTGTTAACTTCTAATGGTTACTGCTTTGCCAGTGACATTTTACAGGTGGTTAGCTCTTTCTTCCTGGTATGCGCGACCGATATCAAGAAGGCGCAACTCCTAAGCCCACTGTACGATATTAAATTGCCCCAGCTGGACCGTTCAGAATAATACGACTGGTCCGTTTACAACTGGTTGCTATTTGCTACTGACAAATCTAATATAGGGTTTTAAAAGCATGGTAAGGTATATCACCTCGGAGTTATCAATAGAAAATGGATCTGGGCACTAACCAAAGCAGACCAGAGCCAAGCCACTAATACCTTTGCTGTTACTGATGAGTAGTAGGGGATTTTGGTTTTTCATATAGATTGAACATCACCCACAATTGATCGCAGCTGTCGCATTCCCATAGACTTTCCAGTCGGCCCTTTGCTGTTGTCGAGATATTAAGTTTACGGCTTGCATTTCTAGGCACCGTTTTAGGGAGGTTGACAATTTACGGGTGTCAGCCTGATGAAACCCTTGGTTGGATTGGCCATCCAGGTTTGCATTTCCTTTAATGAATGCCATTAAAACGCTGGACAATGTTTAACGCAGAGACACGAAGCGGAAGCAGAACTGACCTCATCCGTACATTGATGCCTTTTAATTGTTTTCGCTAACTATTGATAAACATGCTGTTGCTTTGTTCGTGGAAGGTAGCAATAGTCAGCGCTCTCCGCGGCAAGTTTGTGACGTTTTCACCTGGTCCGGATTTCTACGGTGCATGAACTAGTTGGCAACAGTGACGCCTGGTTTTACTTGTCATTGTTTTCTGATCAGATGACATTTTACTGAAGTTGGAAGAAAATTTTATAACGACAAGTGCGGTTTCACAACATGAGAACAGTTGTTTGTCCTTCCGAAGCGGATTTCCACAATGGAAGCTTCAGAAAGCCCTCATTATGTAATACATTGACATGCAGGTTGGGTGCAACCTTTAGTTGTCTTTGTCGCAGAGAGCGAGAGTACCGCTGTTTATTTTAGCTCAAAGGATAAACATTTGCCACTTAATATCACCGACTGTGTCTATGCATCTTTTGCTTTTTTCCGTCCTCCGGGGAGACAGCATTGCAACCTTTGGAACTGCTGCTATCCATAGAGGCGTTTCCGCTTTTTGTCTTTTTTATATTTCTGATAGCCCGCCTGGGACGATACGCCGTCTCACCCAGTTTGTAGCATCGGCTCGTCGCCGGATCATATTGCTGTTGAGAACGGCGAAGATATTGTATAGTTGGTGTTCGTCAAAACATGCTCTAGACGAAAATGCAAGCTTTATTCGTTTTGTAATTGCAGCAAAGAAGCTGAAACGAAAGATAATGGGAATGCGGAGCAGTGTGATATAACTAGTGAATAGTCATAGAAATACTAATCGTTCTCACTACTCTGTGTTATCTGTGATTCAGTAATGATTTGTTCGTTTTTGGAAGAAAGGACATGTGATACTTATGTGCGATCGACTTTGCCTCATGTTTCTGGACGTTGATGTTTTCCTAGCACAGGTATCGATAGGCCAGCTGTGTTTGACGGACGTATCCAGCAGTTAACCTACATCTGATGGCATGTTCACGTTAGCCACGAGAGCGTTTGTCGGTGCGTTTCCTCAAAGGCGCGTCAATTGGTCAACCAATGAACGTGCGTGGTCTGCAATTGTTGGGTGACGTATTTCGGTTAGGCGTTTGAGGCGCCATGCGTTATTCACCTTGCCTGCCAACTGTTGAGTAGGCTATCACATGGCCGCAAATTACGGCTCTGGTTACCCAATTAAATGAACTCGATAGATGTATTCTGCTCGGTTAAACTACTTATAGTCATCCAAGTCGTCCGTCAGAAACGCTATCCGACATGGTAGCTTATCATGGTCGATAACGCGCTTGTATTAACATGGTTAGTAAATTTTTCAAGTGCTCTTATTTCCAAGTTTTCGTCTGTCTCTTATTAGAGTTTTTCTCCTAGGATATTCCACTTCACTCTTGTGGTGAAGCGGCAGCTCACGTCTCAGTGTTATCTGGTTGCTCTTATGGTCATTCATGCATCATACATGTATATATGAGTTATAAAGCTTGCTTTCCTCAATGCCCGCTCATTTGATTCATGACTAGGGAAGTCTGTTTACGTATTACAGATGGAGTACCATCCGGTAGATTTTGACATTGACGACTTTTTACTGAGAATACAAGGAAACAAACCTCCGTTTATTTGCCCAGCTGAAACGTGCAAAAAAGTGCATAAATCATATGCTCATATGCAAAAGCACATGCTTATTCATCGCCCACTGGCTCCCATCGATATACCAGCTCTGCCCACTGACGTCATGAATTCTGTGGCTACTCATGGACTTCCAACCAATCTTAGAGATTCTTTTCAGCAACCTAAAAAGGGCATAAGTAAATCCGCTGGCACGATGCTACACACAGATTCACGTTGTTACGTTGTGTTTGGACCGTCTGCAATGACGCAAGGGCTCACCTTCCGTTGCAGTATATTCGTTCCTCTGACATTTCGTATTGATTCGAAGCGCCAGGCGACTACTTTGGATCTTAACACGTCAGTGGCAGAATCTGGAGCAGGAGACACAGTGCAGACAACTGTTGCTGTTAACAAAATACCCCCAAATAGAATCCGCAACAAAATGAAGAACACTATTGCACGAACCGGAGATCGCGCTGATAAGTGTCCGTCAACTACCACTTTGGTTCCATCATACAAAGCAGACTTCGGAGACCATAATAAAGTCGATTTGAAGTTGCCCAAGCCGGTGTACGAAGTGGATTTGGAGTTCTCATTTAAAAAGACCCTGAACATTAAGGACGGACATTGTTTTATCCGTTTCATCGAGAAATCTTCAGAGGAACTAGATGAAATCGTGGAATATGACCTGGACGAAGAAGTGAGTCTTATGATCTAGGCAATGCGTACAGCCAATGTCGATCTTATGCTAGGCGTTTTTCATTAGGTTACCAACCATACCAACGAATAGGGCATCTTTTTGTGTCACTCCAATTAGCTAACCAGCTGAGGTCCCAAATGGTGTCTATGACAAGACAGTCAGCTACTAATGGTAAGGTGAACCGTATTTGTTTCCGTAGGCCATGATGGTTGACGTTATTCCATAAGTAATCGGTGCCGATCCCCAACTGTTATGTCACCGTGAAAAGTAATGTTTTTACGGGAGCCGGATTATTTTCTAACACTCCATAATCTATACAGTGAGTTTCCAGCCAGCAAGCTAGAATTATCACTACGTTGTGGGCAACTTGTTGCACTACAGTTAATCTATCTTGAGTGGTCTCCCAAAAAATTGCAACTGGACTCACTTTTGCAAGTAGCGGTGATCTGTTGTGGCTCACACTGGTTCGATCAGCGTGCGTTTTTTGAGATTTTTGTTCGAGTGAACCGGTAAATCCGAGTGTCTGCATCGAATGTTTTATTACTTCATACCACTTGGCAGACAGAAGCTCGCTTTTGTCGTGCTTGACACGTGTGTTGAGTGCGACCTGTGAAATCCTCAACATAGGATCGTTCCTCATGGGACAGTAAAAACGTAGTTTTGAGCTCTCGAGCCACAATGTGTTGCCGCCATATTGGACCACGTACGAGTTGGCCATTATCAGGCGACCCAAACGTAAACAGAAATAAATGAGATACCGGGGCTCTAACCCGTAAACGTGATTTTTAGTCAACACCGCTGCTACTGAACGACCGGGGGGATAGTTAGACAGACTCCTAAGGATCACGCGATCTTGACTAAAACGAATGCTGTAATTCACTGACAGTGTATCTAGGGTTGTACCGAAGTCTTTTAATTCTGCAACTGTGTGCGTTTTCTGGAAAGAACCATCACTACCTCTTCTGTTCATTGACATACTCTCAGTGGCCTGGTAGCTAACTAAATGTAGGTATCGTCGCAACCAATGCGTCTAGCTTTGTAAACAACCAGTCTAGTCGTTCAGTGTTCTAATCCCCGGATGATTCGATGAGGTAGGCACAAATCGGACTGAACAGAAGCATCCGAACCCTTACTCACCGAGCGAAATCCGAAAAGTAAAAAAGCGCTTCCTTATTCTCGTTCAGCCAAGTGTGATAAGCGATTTGAAAATAACGAGTGGTGTGTTCGATGAGTAGCCCAGCTGCGATGCAGATGCTTTAAACCAATGATCGGTCTATTCGATCGGTAAGACGACTGTGTTACATCTGTCTGGATTCACTCAAACTATCCGGTTCAATAGGAGTTTGGCCTGTTGACACAGAGATCGTGTCCTTTGGGGAGTACACCAGCCCTTGTTCTGTTATATTATCCAGGCGATATATGGTCCCAATGGCGTACTTTGAAGGAAGGGAGCAAATATAGCATGTTCATAGTGTCTTGTTATTTCTCCAAATTGTTCAGTTAAACTATACCAGATTTAACAATAACACTTTTTCACTTCATTCGTAATGTAATGTGTGTGTACATCCTTTATTTATGGCTTCCACTTCAGGCCTTTAACTCAGTAGCAGCGGTTGAATGGCAGTGGATTTCCATTAGTTCCGTCTTCATTGAGTAATGCCACTTTTTACTCCTCTCCCTTGAATTATTCATTACGTCCTCTGGCATGCGTGACTGTCGATGTGACCAGCATACCATCCAGTTGGGTCCACTTGGCCCGTAAGACGTGCAGCTTGCCACACCTCGTCAAGACCCGGTCTCTTTGTCATAACGTTTGTGCGAACAGCCAGCTCGGTTAGCTGGCTGTTGAGTGGGGTTCAGCCTTTCACGAATAATAGTTCCTAAAACCCTGTGCTTTAGCGATATATATATATATATATATATATATATATATATATATAGTAAGCATTAGCTCATAAGTTGTAATCTGTTGGAAAGTTATGTATAGCAATAAAAACGCCGGACAATCTGGTTCGATATTCGTTTATTTAGTTACCTTACGCGTTCTTTTTGTTTCATTCTTAACTTAGGACCTTTTCTGGTTGGAACGATTGAATAAGGAACGCGCAGAGGGATCATTACCTCCAGTCTGCGAGGAAACCTTAGAGTGGATCATGGATCGGTTCGAGAAGGAGGCCAAATTCCGCTTGGTCTCACCAACCGGAAACAGCACTGAGGAGGCTCGCGTGACCCCTGGTATGAGTCACTCCGGCATTGATGAGGATGCTGTTTGTGCAGTCTGTCAAGATGGCACGTGTGAGAATACGAATGTAATCCTGTTCTGCGACGTTTGTAACTTGGCTGTTCATCAGGTAAGACATATTTCCTTGTCATCTATTGTTGTCTGTGCATACTATGCACAGTTGTTTTTGTGGTCATACACGAGTCCAGTCCTCTTACTAAAAGCGTGACTAGTAACCTACTTTGAGGTGCTCTGACAGTTTTTGAAGACGAAGTGCATGCTGTTTGATCGTAGAATTTACAGTCATTGTGCTACATTTGAACTGGAGGTTATTTTGTTCTTTTTTTAATGCTCATCTCACGGCCGGTGCAGTATTCTTCTGGATTCCTCAGGCAGACGTAATTCAACACAGATTAGAACTGGCAGTCTTCGTGTGAAGACCGAAAGCTTTCGCTTTACCCGGTGATCAGTGGTATGGTTAAGACAGTTGTACAGATTTGGAAATGAATGTTTATCACTAAGTTCCATTTAGAAGTTGTAACTGTTTGGTCATAATAACTGTGAAATGATTCAGATGGATCGTATCTGCTCTTTCATTGGTTTGGCGGATAAGTGGGTACGCGCCCCACGCTCGATTACTAACAATCGTAACGCCTTCCCTGAAGGGCAATCAAGCTAAAGGAATATGGTGAGGTTTGGAAATCAACGGTATATTTCCACCAGTGTTTGGAAGTATTAGTTGGCTGTAGTCTAATCTGGGACCAACGACAGCAACCAGGAGAATAAAAATAAGCGCGGCATAGCCCGCAGCCCGCTCGGTAGCACTCAAAAGCACACCAAGTGAGGAGTGTCTGGAAACTCCGAATACATTAAACAACATTCGAAAAGGTAGAAACGAAACGATCTTGAGGAATAAGATAATAGATGGGTCGTTAGGTAAACAGCGAGTATTCGCTGGATGTAATTGGTTGTACGGTTGAGGAAATTGGCTCTGAGTGTGTTTCAAGTATCCTCTAACAGGTACACACAAAAGCGTGCGTACAGAACAGACAATCGGAAAAACAGGGTTGCGGCTGAGATCCTTAGGTGAGCTACACGGTCGTTGGTTACTGCTTTGTGATTGAAATTTCTCAGTTTCAAGTTGGTCTAGCAACTTTCCAGATGCCAATACTGAATTGGTGCATCTTTAAAACACTGAGTTCCCTTTAACCACTTCATCAGAGCAGAAAGAAGACATATTGCGATATGTTAACATTTCATTTACTCTCATCAGTCGCAAACGTAAAACATGCTAGTTATATACATCATATAGATAAGGACAAACAGGGACTAGACACGCCTACAAGCACACCAAGCATTATTGAGTCACGATCATGGCAACCCGACAGGTTGCCTCAACCACTTTTGTGCACATAACGTCGGCTGGTAAGTTCGGATGAGCATCGCTTCGCAGAAAGCTAATAACTTCGGGTTTCGATTGCGCAACAATATCTTGAATGAGTTTAATGGGTCAACTTGGTGACCTGTTGTCATGATGTGTTTAGCAATCGATGACGTTGGATTTCGAGCAGTCAGTTCACCAAGTTGAGGCTGGTGCATCATCAGTTGTTTCAACCATTTCAGGATGTGTTCGGCGACTCGCTGTGATAGTTGTCGATCTGTTCTGCCTATGTAAACGTCACTGAAATTACAAGTGAACTAGGTACGCAACCTACAATACATAAGAGTTCGACGACCTATTTTCGCCATTCTGAGGAACGGGTCCTCTGGTGGTTTGAACTAAGCGCAACTGCGCAGCCACATACGTTCGAGCCAGAGCAGACTTTAATTTGTGCTTTATGTCGTTGGCTAGATGGTCACCTTTGTATGGCGAAACCAGGAATATATGCTTCTCTTGAGCTATAAGTCCATAGGTCCAGTGCTCTTATTCACCTTTTTGTGTGTCTCGATGAACTGCTCGGAGTATCCGTTTGCTAGTAAAGTTAATCTCAGCAACTCCTGTTCGGTCTCCAGTTTGTCAGGGACTACAAATACGCCTGGCTCTATGAAACAGTGTCTTAACCAAACCCCGTTTGTATGCAATAGGAGCAAAGCTGGAAAACTGAAGATATTGACCACCCCATGTCGCTTTGCGGTGAACTGAGCGCTGTAACGTGCCATCCGCACATCTAGTAATGAGTACATCCAATGTAAACTATTGTTCGTTTCAACTTCGTGAGATAAAGTCAGGTTGGGGTGGAATATTAGTAAAGAGGTCAAGTACGAATCAAAATATCATCAACGTATCGTTTGTACAATAACGATTCGGCTATATAATCCGGGACTTGCCGCCCAATCATTCCTAAGAAGACGTCCGCTAGTGTTGGACCTAATAGACTACTCTTAGTCAGTATGTCTATCTGCTTGTATGCAAGCCCCTCAAATTAGGAACTAAAGTTTTGTTTACACATCAAAATTAGATCTTGAAAGTATTCAAGTGGAATACCTGTTTGCCAGTTCTGACTGGCAAAATATCAACCGTTTCATGGAAGGGGACGCTGACATAAAGGAAACCAACATCCACGGAATACATTATTTGGGTACTCACCGAAGTGTTTTCTAAGATTTCAGCTAATTCGAAAGAGTCCTTCAAGCAATGTGGGGATAAAACTTTACGGATGGGATCCAGAATGTCCACTAGCCAACGAGCAACTTTATGGTATGCAGAATTGTTCATGCACAAGATCGGGCGTAGAGGTGTACCATCCTTGTGTACTTTTGGAGCACCTCTCAATCGGGGTGTTTCCGTGCCTACTGGTTTCAGCTGTCTATATTGAGCTTCAGATGTGTGTCCATGTAACAACAGTATCTGAAGTTGCCTTGCAACTTGCTTTTCCAACAATATGTTATTTTCTGCTGTCAGGTCCACTGAATTTTCACAGGTCTTTCATAATGGTGCTAATTTCCCCTATATACTGGTCTTTGGTCATGACAACACCAAGACCTTTATCCAGTTGAAGGGATACAAAGTGTTGCATTTCTCTCAGTTCTTTCATGGCCCGATAGTGTTCTTGCTTTAGACAGCACTGTTGGCGAATGGGCGCCGAGAAAAACTGATTGGAGATATCCACCAATTTTGCACGGAGCCAGCCTGTCTCGTCAGGAAGATGTTGGTGATAGTTCCTTTAACTGACCGTAAGTATATGCAAATTAAACTGTATTCAGTTTATTGACATTCTTGAACGGTATTTTGAACTGCAAACCAAATAAGAGGACCTCCAGCTGCGACTGCGTGAACGGAGTACATGTTTGAAACAATCACCAGGAAAAACACTCATATCAGCTGACCATGAGACGGAGCGTTGAAGAGAACAAAGAGTTCTACCGTTGATTTTGTCAAGGATATCACTCTAGAAGATTTCATACTTCATTCGACAAATTAATGACACCCTCTGAGGACTTCAGCGAACCCGTGTTGGGTGTTCACGAACTTGTTAATCTTTTCCTAAGCGGCTTCAGTATGCGATCATGTTAATATCACGTGATTGACTTCGTTTCTCGGCAGTTTCTTCCTGTACAACACTTTGATGAACGACTTTGAAAGTTGGCCTGGTCGAATACGTTCCTCACGGAACTCACTGCCTGTCCGTTCCACCACTACCTCGCAGTGTAGCGACAACAAACGATCCAATGATCACACAACCGAAACAGGGATCCTTCGTATGAGAAATTTGAAACACTTTTGCTATTCAAATGGTGACCATCTAGCCAACGACATAGGCACAAATTAAAGTCTGCTCTGGCTCGAACGTATGTGGCTGCGCAGTTGCGCTTAGTTCAAACCACCAGAGGACCCGTTCCTCAGAATGGCGAAAATAGGTCGTCGAACTCTTATGTATTGTAGGTTGCGTACTAGTTCACTTGTAATTTCAGTGACGTTTACATGGGCAGAACAGATCGACAACTATCACAGCGAGTCGCCGAACACATCCTGAAATGGTTGGAAACAACTGATGATGCCTCAACCCCAACCTTGTGAACTGACTGCTCGAAATCGAACGGTAAAGCTGTATCGAATATGACTGTGTGGATGGTGTTCAATATGGTTTGGGATGATATTTAAGATGTTTTCCTCACTCTTTGAATGTAAATGGTCGTTTATGCAGAGTCGAAGTCGTTGCCGACATTTAGTAAAAAAAATCATACGTTTCAATCTTGTGATTAGTATTCCGTATGCACTTGTTCTGGCATCCATGCGCGTTTTTTGGAGCACGTATGTTATAGAGTGCCGCATTTATATTCGATAACTTCGCAACTTATTTTTTCCTTCAATATCTGTTGTACATAATCTTGCCTGAGACTGAGTTCTGTTTCATCACAGACTGTATTGGTTCCTGTGTTACGATTAACCTGTTCATCTGAGAGTTCGCTTTGATGTTTATTTATCACTTCTGCCGTAATGGACATGCGACAACATCGTGACAAAAGTAACCTCGTGCCGTTACTCCCATGACCGCGGTTTCGAGTTTCGATTGATTCGGCTGCTTCTGTCTGAGCTTAGGAAGCCCTCAGGTTACCTTGTATGCCAGGTGTAGGCGAACAGTTTGTGGTGCAAACTCTGGGAATTTAATTTGACTTATCAGTGCTATGTCGCTTCTCTCATCTAATGCTATTTACTTGCCTTCATTTGATAACGCGTTTAGGTGATCGTTCGCGATTTTCCTGCAATTAATTCTTATCTTCACTTCTCACTTGAGTCCGATAGTGTTCTGAGGTAGCAACATCGTGCATCGTTTGTAAGTTGGCTAGCTTGAGCCGCGTTTATTTTGGCTAATTTCTTCAAGGTTGGGTCAGCCCCCGTGTGACCTAGTCCCTGACAGGATGGCGAACGTCTTGTAGTGTGGCGACTGAAACTTGAACTGTTTACCTCATCTGTTGAACCGGTAAAAGTCAGTCTGTACTTTGTTGACTTAAATTTATTTGGCAATCTTGTCTGGGAAATACAAATGTTGAATCGCTTCTCTGTGCATTTAAAACATGAACTGATCACAAGTGGCCGACATCATTGCTACAACTTCATGGAATGTGATCATGAGGGAGATAAATCGCGGGTAAGGAGCATTTAATGAACAGATGAAGAAAAACTAATTGGTGGACAGCAGTGCCCCACAACACGTGCGCCATCGGCCACGAATTTTCGCTGTATCCGACACTATCATTAAATGAAGGCACTTCTTATTCCTCACGCCCCAATCGATAGGTCATGAACACTGCACAGAAACCGACCTTGGTGTTAGAGCTTCCCTATTCTGTACAGAGGACACACACCAGCCATCAGACTATTGTTTCTAGCCATCAACGTCTGGTTTTGCGTGTTTTTCCATTGAGTAACCTAACAACCCCCCTTCTTATGACCAATTTATGACATATGCAGGCCTTTGGTCATTTGCGATATATGGCTGTTGTGTATGTGAGTGACAGGTAATATGAATTTGTAAGCTTGAGATCTTGAACGTTGTTGCATGTACACAACTTACCATGGGGCATTTTTGTTGTCTTGAAAGTAGTGGTTCCTCTAACACCCTATTGCACTCTGTTAACCCAAGACTTTGTAGATGTACAACGACGGACATGGTGCATCCCTGTAGAGAGCTGCCGGTCTGACCCTCGGAGTAATAATTACAGATTGCGTTACTCCAACCGTAGTTGGTCCTGCACTGACTGTTTTTGATTGGTGTGACCGTCATCCCTTCATCTACGGACTCTGGTGATAATCATGGATGCCAGAGTGACTTTACGTTTAAGTAGTCTCATTCAACCGCCCTTTTTACTGTATAGTAGTGAATTTATGTATTATACCCTAGGACATATTGATGCGTAGATTAAACTTCTACCTTAATTTACAGTTAAACCATATCACTTCCTTTGTCTGCTCTTCGGTTATCTTCCCATTCTCACACACAGTTGATTAGATGTGATCTATCTCCACTCTGCTTTCGATACATTCTAAGGTTTGTTTCTCAGTTAAGATGTGCCCACCTGTATTCCGATTAATCATGCGATATTTATCTTCTACCAAACAACTTGGACGTGTGTGTTTACGAAGATGGAATGCTATTTCAAAATTTCCGAAAAAACACCGTCTGGCTGTAATTTGTCACTTTTATTGTGCCTTTCATCTTTCCGTTAACTCTGTTAGAGATGATTGGGTTGATTGTTGTGTTCAGTGCCAGTCACCAGAGCTAGAATCAGCGAAGTGTTAATCATGAGTCTAAATGCAATATGCAGGCCTCTCATTCTCCGGAAGAAGCTTACTACGAAGTATCCATATGCTGGTGTTTCCTATTGGAATAAGATAGCCTAAAGTTTACGAAATAGGTGTTCTGGTTGATTGAATCTCTGATCATTCGATGGTACGACGACTCAAGTTTGTAGCAATGTTTCAGTGAAGCGAGCTTGCGACTGTTGTCCACTGTCCTGGTTTACTAAGGCCATCCAAGGAATTGTCAGTCTTCTCGCGATGATAACTTCTGTTTATTGGTAATTATTTTCGCATCATACCCATCGATAATGTGACTAATGTTTTTGATCATTTGTTAGGAATGTTATGGAGTACCGTACGTTCCCGAAGGTCCGTGGTTATGTCGAAAATGTCTGCACTCTCCAAGCGAGCCGGTATCCTGTGTTCTGTGTCCCAATCGGGATGGTGCCTTCAAGAAGACCGCAGATGATCGTTGGGCTCACGTGATTTGCGGGCTTTGGGTTCCAGAAGTCATGTTTGCCAATCTGACGTTTCTGGAGCCGTTAGAGGGTATTGACAAAATCGCTCCAGCCAGGCAAGTAGTCCATTAGCACATACCTTTCCTCCTGCGCTCTGTGTCCATTATTCCTTACCTGACATTATAACTCCTTAACCTTCTGAGTGTTTATATTTACTCTGTATGACCAGCCGAGCATGATAGGACTATGGCCCGCGATGTCATTCGCCGATGCATTACGTGTATATAACGAAGTCCTTGAGTACGGTACACTCCGCTGTTGAACAGTAATTCCAACCAGCTACTCCTGTAATAATGAGGTGTCCGACACGATAGGTGGTACGAGACGAATCCGTTTGGTGAAATATTTAACCACCCCTCCCCACCCGTCACCACAAAGCTATCCAACATTCTTCCGGCAGTTTGTGATCTAGTTACCTGTTGCTCGGTGTGGCGATCTCACAACCGATATTCAGTGTGTGTTACAAAGATTGTACATTTCTCTGTTGCATCACTTGAACAACTGTCCCCCGGACATCGAAACTCATCCACTCTCTCCCACATGGTTTAGTGGTTATCAGCTGCAAATAATTCGGTAACATTCTACTCGCCAAATTGTCAAGTCTTTCAACTGTAAAGCATGGTATATCATATAAAGATATTACATAACCCCATACTAGTCGAAAAGCAGACGTCTTTCTGACGCAGTGAATGACAATTACAGTACTCGCTTTCTGTCTGTTCACGGACAATTTTCATTTCTCATCATGTTTACTGAGTACTACCCGAGTGTTGTCTGACGAATAGTCTCTCGATGACTCGTTCTACTGACTGATCCCCAATGACTTTTTACACGCTTGACGTCAATTTGCATTTCAGGTTTCAACGATTTTAGTTTTAGTTGAAACGTGCTTCATTCGATACTTGTGCATGTGTTTGGCCAGTGTAACAGAAATCCATTCTTGTTCAACTCACACGGGTTCTGTAAACCAAAGTCCCTCTCAAAATACTAGTTCATAGGCTGAGCTTTCTGCTCAGTGTTCTCAACTTTTTTTCCTTCCGCTCACTGTGATGTGATTATTTTCAATGTTAGTTAATGCGGACTTCCTAAACTTTCCTCACTGAGTTATCACTTAATCATCTCGTGTCTATGAACGCATTGACTAAATCTGAACTGGAATTTCATTTAAGCTCCTGCCATCCTGTTATCGTCATATATTCATGTGAGACGAAAGCGGCAGTGGTTGACTCGTGGCCACAAAGCTACGAAGATTTCGTTCAGTGATGTGAACAAGTGACCAATTCAGGTTTTCCATTTTGATAACCATTTCATTGATACAGCCCTTCTGTTTCATGATACCTTTTAACTGAACTTCTTTAATAACTCTTCCAACGAATATGAGAGCGACCAAATTTTGTGTGTACGTCCTTTTTATTTTACTGTATGAAACGCGAGTCTTTTTTACGTATGCAAAATGACATGTGTACTTTATGGGTAAGTTGTTCAAAGGTTTCACAAAACAACAAATCAAGACGCAAAAATTCAGAATCGAAATTTCTGTACTCACAACACTTGTTTCGCTTTTGTTGCATTCGGATTTCACACATATGTCCACCGTTCCTTAAAAATGTTGTTCAACCTGCCAGCGTTCTCATTACCGAGGTGTTCAGCTCCGAATCTTCAACGAGTTTACATAAAGGTTGTCGTACAACTTTTTTCGACACCAGGGTTTTAATTTATGTGTGCATGCACTTATCTGTGGATGCAGTGCCAGCAATCCTCAGGTTTAAAATGTCGCCCAGAGCCCAACTTCGATTTCAACGAGGTTCATGCTCAATGTACTTTTCTTTATGATGCGGTTACTGATAGTATCCCAATATATAGTCTTAGGGACTGTAAACGCTGGAGGACGTCACACTGACTATCTAGGCTAGATTACTTACTAATCATGTGTTGAAAATAGCTTACATCAACGCTCCATACCATCGCAATAACCGTATTCTCGTCGCTTCTGTCACATGCTCATATTTAACTAGGGTTTTCACAGCCAGATGTTTTTTCAGGCCGTTCCTTAAAAAAAAACCTGATTCGAGTTCCGCTCCTGCTAGAATTCGTCAGTAGTGTGCATCCCTTTCTCTAATGATATCTGAATTGTAGCACACATTCCAATGAGGCGACCGTCTTGACCACTGCACCTGTGACTTCATATTAGGCCGAACTATCATGTTTTAACTCATAGCCACGTTAGCCTATGCTGATGCTGCTCAGGCTACCGGATTGCACTGAGATGAGACGCATTACCTGTTTTGTTAACCCCAATCGATAATCTCACGATTTCGGCTTCTCATCAGGTTGAATACGCAGAATCCGTTGACCATGCTGTAGAGTATTGGTCGGATAGAGTAGGTCTTGGTGGATAGTAGGGGATTTGGTCGATACTAATCGGGCATTACTCATGGCGTGGTAGTCATCACACACCCCTCACTAGAACCTTGCAAGAGTCCAAGTCCCGGTTATGGAAAAGGTATATTTTGGTGATCAGCTCTAACAAGGGCAAAACTTGATTATAATACCTGCTTTCGAAAGAGCCTGATGGAGTAGTGTATCTGGGTTCGACAAATTTGATGAAGCTTGAGCGGTCTTCACTTTATATCTTCCAAGTGGTTTAACAGTTCTGACGGGTAATCACCCCTACGTGTATTCTCATTAAAAATTATTACAAATTCGACCTGAAAGACTTGACTTTAGAACTAAGTAACATTAGTTGACTAGATGCTGAAGCCGACCTATTGTTAGACGATCATTGAAATTTCATCGAGGTTGCGATGATCGAGGACGTAATCAAGTGTCTTTGCTTAAGGCAGCCGAGACCACATGAAGGACGAAGTCCGGCTTTTCGCTACGCACGGAAATTACCCGTCTGCAATTGGTCCGCTTCAGTTACATATCAGTTAGGGATTACTGAGTAATCGTGCATCAATTGCCAGTGTGCCCCCAATGAGACAGTAGTTGATAGTATTGTTAGTATCAATCGAAGTTACTAAGCAGTTTTATCCTTTTTCCAAAACTACCGCACATCGCTGTGGCTAAATACAGCTGCGACTGTACAACTGATAAAGATAAGACCACAAAATCTAACCTACAGATGGCCATAGCTTCTAGTTAGTCATGGGGTCAGATTGTCTTATGATTTTCCAGCACTGGGGCTCCAGCTGCGTCCTGACCTTCAAGCTCTCTTTTCGTTAAGAGGCCTAATGTGCAATTCTTGGTGGTGTTCACCTGTGTAAGTTCTATTTCTCTGCAAGTTTCTTTTTCGCGGCGGTAGTGAGGAACTTGATCACTTCTGATTTTCACTTTTCGGATCACTTGTGGAGTTAGGGAAAACAGTGTGTGTGTCAGGGAATGCCTAACGGTGATTACCAAGTTGTCAGTGTGCATCTTTTTTGTACGCAAACGAACCGTACTCAATGTGGGATTGATGTTGTAAAGATTGTGATCACGGAATTGTGGCACACTCAGCTTAACTAAAGGATTTTCGCAATTTTCAACTAGTTTTGCTAACTCTTTACTACTTCGTAGACGTTTTACAACTGCTAGACATGGTTTACTGGTTTTCTCAAACTTAAAAATGCACGCTTTGTTTTACCAAACAAACCGGTAAAGGTGATGTTCATGTAGTTTTTGACCGTTTCGTGTAAACACTGGTAATGCCACTTTCGTTTACTAATGAGTAGTAGGAGATGTAGTCGATACAAATTCAAGATAACTCACGATTGATCGTAGTCTTCACGTGTAAATAAGCTTTTTGAATTGAAGCACTAAACCTGACTTTCATGCTTGTCAGAGCCAGTAACTAGTGCATATTCCCACTGCGACAAGGATGTTGACTGCGGTAACTTTGTTCCTAATCCAGTGGTCAGTGAATTTGCAAGTGCAAAGACATAGGTACTCCAATATTTTCCCATCTCCCTCTCATTCCGAGCATGACTAAGAACTGCGATTTGCTGTCAGCGTCAGTTTTTCACGCTGGGCGTAACTTTCATGTTTAGGTGCCACTTTAGTCAAGCAAAATTGAAAAGGGTTCATCCCGTTCGCTATCGACGCATTTAGTCTGTGGTGAATATTGTTGAACAATGTTTTGCGTTGTTCATTACGTTGTTTCATACATGGTACCCACAGTGTGAATGATCGAACACCAAGCACCCACCCTGGTTAGCGCAGACTACTGTTTGCCGAAACAATTCGATTAAATTAATCTGTGGTGTGATGTAGAAAACGTCTTACTTCATTTGAAATGAGCAGACTCGCAGTCTACCGAGACGTTGGATTTGACAGCTGTGTGGACATTGATTCCGGCGTCACCATTATCGCAAAGCACACCTGGAGAGCAGTCGGCTGGCCAACAGTGCGTCTAACCAGTCAGACTCCTTTGGAACGTCTCCGGTTGCGTCATGAAACTCAAAGGGGAATTTACCTGCGTTGTTTCTCTTGATGACTTATACTTCAGAGGGACATGCTGCCCGACGGGTCTCCCTCGTCATCGTCATCATCATAGCAGCCATGAGCCTGTCCAGAAGATATTGTTGCTCGGGCCGCCGCTTACCTCAACAATGACGTGCTATACCCTGATATAAATCTGTTCAATCTAGACCTCTTAGGCCAGTTTCAGCTTCTGATGGTTTCGTTGACCACTATATGCATCAATAACAACGTTGTTGGTAATCAACAATCGAATCCCCGACAACTTTACGCATGATTCACGTCTCCGTCAGAAACGATACCGTGTTCCAAGGCTGCCCATGCCACTGTACAAACACAGAATCCAGTTTGTCTTTATACCCAGGCCCACGGCGTGTTTCTCTCAAAGTATTCTGTCTTGTATGTCGCGCTACTCATTGTGGACAAAGCATTGGACCATCTACATTGGATCTGTGTGACTGAACTGTTCAGCCATTTGGCATGGGCTGTACCAATGGTCAAAAACCCGGCAGGTTCGTCTGCATTTGTACTGACGCTCTCACGGGTTTCATCGGTACACTGGACATCCACCAATATCTACTACATCTATTTGCAAGTGGCGACATCTACTTTGTCAAACTGATTCCCGCTAACGCCCACTTATAGGCAGAAGTTACCGAGTTCTTCAAGAAACTTCCAACATCCATCACGCGTCACGAATTGTTCCAGCACCATCGGTTGCCATTTGGCATGGGATTCGTCCTACTAAGCTTTGAGCAGATCTTAAACGCCGTGTTAACTGACATATAAGGGATAGTGACGGCATAATTACTGCGCCATTACAATGGGGTCGTGCGCTGGTAAGCTTATCACAAGGCTGGACACAGTTCTCACTTGCATCCAAGATTATGACTTCCGAATCTGTCAGGATGAGTGCACGTTTTTTATACGTGCCATCAAATAATTGAATTTTGTCGTTGGCATAAATCGTCGCTGCCCTGATCTCAGCGGTACAGGGGTCATCAGCAATATGCCGCCGCCGACCGACGTTTTTTCGCTCCGGCAACTGTTGGGTCTTGTTTGTCATCGTGGTTCGTTCGTATTGATTGCGCTTCTCATCTGAGCACCTCCGTACAAATTCTTGGCGAATGGTCAGACCTGATGTAGGTCATAAGAGTGCGAGCGAACCTTTGAGAATATCTAGACAATGTTCAAATCGGCCATATCGCTGACACACTACGACCCTAAGCCGGGATTCGTCATCACACCCGATGCCTCAATTCGTGGGTTTGACGCAATAATTTTCCATGTTCCCATCGGACTATCGTACTTGCATCCCGACCTCTGGAACTAGCCGAAAATCCCTGTGGTCAGATTTGAAAAGAAGCCCTAACCATCACGATCATTGTCAGTAAGTTTTTGCGTCTTACACTGCTGATTGATCATAAGGTATCACTGGCTGTGTTCGGATTGAAGAAAGACATTCTCGTGTATATTACGAGCCTACTACGACAACGTTGAATTACAGTTTTGTTGTCAAGTATTTGCGTGCGAGATTTATCGGACCGACTGGTTACTAATTCACAACTCCGCAGACCCACGAATATCTTTATTGTAAGCATCCCTGTCGAAATAGATGCCGGCTATTTTTTCATTGACGACTTCTGAATCTCCGATGGTTTCTAAGGTTGTTCCGGAAGCAACCAAACGAGGTCACACGATTCTGCAGAGTATTATTGTACGCGTTGACGAAAATCTGGCCTCCACCGTTCCATTATCAGCCAAGCATCCAAGCACAACGCTTTTTTGACAAACAGTCGCCACCGATAGCCAGACGAGAGGATCCTGCGTTCAAGATTCTGGTGACTTTCCTGATGTATCTTGGAGTGATTCCGAATCCACAAGCTTTAAACGTTGAGCTCCTCCGAAAAGTTGCGTTGATTCGGATGCATTGAATACCCCTGTGTGTTGTTCGAACACCGGCATGATCTATTAGGAACAGAAACTGGGTAACAATGCCAAAGACAGCGCTCCGCATAGTTACAGGTATTCCAGTTCACGTAAATTGTTCTGGCCCGAGGCATCTGAAGCAACCAGGTTAAATGGACACCCAGCCAAACTTGGCTCGAAGGTTTGAGTGTGTCAAGCAAACTAACTGAGGTCGTCCAGTTGTTCGTAAGTAAAGCGATCGGACTGACAGCTCTCCCTGGATAATCTGCTGAAATGGTTGGTCTTCAGAAGAAACTCGATAACCGAGCACTGACAGAATCAACCGGATTACAGCCACGTTCCGTTTTGTCAAGGCGTCGACAACCAGTCATGCTTTCCAAATCAGCCTCAAACTTCTAAAATATGATAACCGTCTTCATGTGGGAAGTATTAGGACAGGTAAATCCTAACTACACAATTTGACTCTGAATTCACTATTAAGATACCATTCTATTAAAAGTGGCTATGTGCTCAAATGTGCTAGTTGAACGTGCGCCAACCAACTAGGTTATGTGAAGTATGCCTCGAAAGTTAGTTGACCTTCCAAGTATGCTTGTAGTTTATGAATTCGATACTGTTACGGTAATTTCAGACGTACCTTAATAGACTTTTTTCGTGTTTGTTCCTTCCCTTGGTTGAGACTTTTGGGAATTAGTGGTCTGAGCGTTTAGACTGTGAGCAATTTGTTCCAAACGGTTCGATTATCGTTTAATCGTCTCTGATCCCTTCTGCTACCTTGATTTGATGGTCAACCTTACGCAGTGCGTGGATCCGGAGGGTTATGCTTTCTAGATGCCACGTCAGATGGACCAAAAGTTACTCAGATGAAAAGCATTTACACTTATAAGAGTGTATATCACACTAATGACTGCTCAAGACTTCTTAGTTAGTGGGACATGACTCTATCGGTACTAAGCAGAGCTATTATTATGGTTGCTGTATTGCTGTTTTCCGAATTAAAAAGATGGTCGTTAAAAAAAGTGTCCTCAAATGAAAGGACATTCTGATCCCCAGCGGTTGATCATGATCGCCGGCGTGTTACCCAGTGCAGTTTATAACTTTCGATATCGTACGGAAGCATTACTTAGCTTTGAGTGCATTTACTGCGCACAGCATCAGCCAGAATCAGACATGAATGACTTAATTACTATGATTTTGGGCTTTGCGAGCCATTCACTGTCGAGTGCGTCCTACTTTTCAGTCATTAACTTCGGTTGGAGCTCCCCAGGAAATCCCGTCTCATTTTGTCTCACACATCAGACTTCCTAGTCAGAAACTCCGTATGGGGTTTCTCAGGACAAGGTGTTTGCGCACTATCGTAACTTATCCTTCCGTATACAGTGAAATTGTTCAGGTATTTTTTCGTCCTATTCACCCCCTCATCTTTCTGATTTCCGTGCACTCCCGAGTGATAGTTATTTTCCGAATTCAGGTTAACTGATCAACATTGGCTCATTTAATATCTGCCCCTGTTTTAGCGCTTCTTTTACTGTGTCTCGCGGACGCTAACCTACGGTTCCGCACCCTTATTCACTTGAATTCACCTCTATCTGCTGCTGCAAGCACTGCTTCCTCAATGTTTCCAGTGACGTATAAGCTGAATCTCGCGATCGAACGAGTGAGGATCACACTGAGTTCTGCGGTAGCGTAATACTTATCCGATTGGATTTCGATTAACATTTACTTGTGTGCTGTCTGCCTCAGAACGTCAGTTGAAGTCGTTTGGCGCAAACCAGAAAAACATTGTACATTCACTGTGTTGACTTACTTTTCACGGACACTAGTTCAGTTGTTGTTAAAGATGTGCTTTATGACGCTCTCAACGACTTGAAGCTGACCAAAAACCCGGACATCATCGGTTTGAATGCTCAGTTTGGTCGTCTTGCCCCGGACGATAAGTGGCTAGGTGGTATGTTTGGTGTCCAAGCTCAACGCACTGACAGTGGTGAAAGACCGCTGCTCATACTGTCCATCTCGCGGTCTTTATATTTCCAGTACTGCATTTTTACATAGGACGAAATACTGTCACATGGACACCACTCTGTGCAACTTAGTCACGGACACCAATCGATCATATAGCAGTCCGTTGGAGATGGTGTCACTCGACTGGAGACTGTCGTACGTTTAAGAGCAACCACCTAGAGTCGGGTCACGCTGTGATACACACTCGTTTAGTTCCATCGCTTGCTCAATGGTCATACACCCTTAAACGTACGATGGTTAACTGGCATTTGAACGGAGAACTTGAGGAGCGCTTCTCAGAAAGCATTGGTGTACGGGTCACCCAGCTCTAGTCAGGTGACAACCTTACAGACACTGGGACCCCATCATATCAGCTACGAAAGCTTTCTGTGGAGAAGTATGTGTCGAAGATGTGCAGTTGCGATAGAACCTGTTCTCTGTCGCTTTGACGAACTTTATAAACAAGTGTCACTTGCTTCCATCGGACACTGAGATTGACAATTACTGTCAATGACGGGAACTCAGGCGGGCTGAAAGCGTGCGCTAGAACAGTGAAAATCATTTAGATGAACAATCAAAATGGATGAAACGAACGTTTCGGCCCAGAACAACACTTTCATTGATTCTTGGTTGTGTTGGCCACAGACTTGGTGTTACTATTGTCATATTCGACAACGATTGTTCTCTTACGATCAGCCAGTTGTACCGACTTGACAGCTCAGTGTGCCTCAGTCGGACCATGTTGGCGACGGGACCCGATTGGTTAGTTTCTGCGTCCCGGGCGGCCTTCCATCAGAAGTTGAATGGCCTTAACGACGAATACAAATCGTATCTTTCATTTCCTCTCCAAATATGCTAAATATCACAACTGACAAAACTCTCTTATACGGTTTGGGGTGCTAAAGTATTACCTCGTAATTAGTGCTTATCAACAATTACTGTTATTTTTTTCAAAAAATGGTCGTGAGATCTATCTAACAATTGCGGAAGCATCAGTCTAGTCTCCATCGCTTCCCAGTTATCTCTTGGCCTTACGGCCTTCGACTCGCCAAACACAGAGGTAGCCATGTACTTAAAGAGCAGACAGGATTCCGACCCAGTAGATGGTGCATTGAAAATTTTTAAAATCTGTATCGACACTCTTATAAACAGCCGACGGTTGTGGCCTTTTTAGATTTAGACTTCTTTCGATTCGGTTGCTCGTAACGTTCTCTGGAACTGTCTTCTTCGCAAGGGAGTACCAGGGAAATACGTGAATCTGTTGAGATCACTGTATGCTCACTCTGCAAGCAGGGTGAGGGTTTATGGACAACTGTCTCGGGAGTTCATCACTTCTAGTGGTGTTCGTCAAGAGTGTCCGATCTCCCTTTTCAATTTTGCTGTAGACGACATTCTGGAAGGTGCGCTTGAGGAATCCAGTGGACTTGGTGTTGAGCTTTTTCCTGGCGCTCGGTTGACCGATCTGGAGTATGCGGACGACATTGTCTTACTTAGCCCCTCTGCCGAAGACATGCAGACCATGCTGAACAAGGTGAGTGACCGGGCTGGTTTGTATGGAATGCGCTTCGCACCTTCAAAGTGCAAAGTGTTACTTCAAGACTGGGGCATTTCCACTCCTACTTTCTTTATTGCAGGTAATCCGCTTGAGACTGTGGACAGTTTCACATACTTGGGTAGCACTATCTCGTCAGCTTGTAATATTGCTGATGAGATATCAGCGAGGATAGCAAAGGCACGAGTTGCCTTTGCCAACCTGCGTCATCTGTGGCGTCGAAAAGACGTTCGATTGTCGCTGAAAGGAAGAGTATATAATGCTTGTGTGCGTTCTGTTTTGCTCTATGGTTCGGAAACGTGGCCTGTTCGCAAGGAAGATATCAACAGAGCTTGCTGTATTTGACCATCGTTGTCTCCGCCAGTTAGCCCACATTAAGTGGACTGATCGCGTGAGCAATACGGCAGTTCGCCGGCGCGTATTCCGGAACGCTCGGGATGCGCGATCAATTGGTCAACTACTCACGTTGCACAGCCTGCGATGGTTAGGTCACGTACTCCGTATGCCAGCTGATCGTTTACCGTACCGGGCATTATATACTGAGACCACCAACAGTTGGGTGAAACTGCGCGATGGGGACCTTGGCTGCTCCACTGAGCAAAGTGGGTAGGTGTCGCCTGCCTGGATGGGGTCCTCGTGATCACTCAAACCGCTGGTTAGAGACGCTATCCGAGATGGCGGTGTGTCGCAGTCAATGGCGTACCTGCATTCCATACCATTTCTAGTTCTTCTGCTTGGTTTTCTTTTATTAATTTGTAACCCTTCTAGTAACGTGTCAATCTAAGCTATTTCACGTCGCTGTTACGGCTATCGGCGATCCGAGCCACAATACCGTCTGGTCATTCCAATGGCCGTTGTAGTTTGAATGATTGAATGAAATTTCGGATAACTCGCAACGCGCGATCATTTGTTCAAGTAACTAAATTTCACTGTTTGTAATGTTTGATTGACGTACTCCGCATAGCTGCCAAACGTTTCATACGTCGGTCTTTACTTACTAAGTCTACCAACAGTTGGGTCGGACTGTTTAGTGTTCAAGCAACGACCTGGCCACAAAATATGAAGATCCTGACGATTCCGTTAGGCAGTGTGGGTAGGTGTCGCATACCCGGTCTGGGGCCACGTGGTCACCCAAAACACTGGCTGTGACCGTTGTCGAAGTTGGCTACGCGCCGCATTCAGTGGCGTTCTCGTTTCCATGACATTTTTAGTTGTTGCATTTACCTTTGTTTTTGATGATAATAATTATACTACAACGAGCTCTAATGAGAGCGAAACTCGAGTCTAGTGCTTCTTTTCGAAAGGGGCCGACTGGAAAGTCTATGGGAATGCGACAGCTGCGATCAATTGTGGGTGATGTTCAATCTGTATGAAAACCAAAATCCCCTACTACTCATCAGTAATCAAAATACCGCTCAACAAGTTAATGATTTCTGTGATTTCAACTTGGAGAGAAGTCCTAGTCGAGGGGTCATCGATTGGAGTTAACAGACAGTAACTGTGTCTCCTCTCGAGGCGATCGGGCAACCTGATCATTACTCACAAGCGAAAGTGGTTGAGCGTTCACATATGATAATTCGGTCGTGCCTAATGTGAGGTCAATGGCGCAGTGGTCAACACGGTTGCCTCATGAAAGCGTGGCCGGAGTTCTAGTCCCGGCAGTGGCAAGGATATGCACTACTGACGAGCTCTAATGAGAGCGAAACTCGAGTCTAGTGCTTCTTTTCGAAAGGGCCGACTGGAAGTCTATGGGAATGCGACAGCTGCGATCAGTTGTGAATGATGTTCAATTTACATGAATACTATCTTCCCTAGGATTTATGGCAGAATTTTGGGAGTCACGTGAACGGCAGCCCAAGCCACATTACCTTTTGATCAAGCTTAAGACCAGTATGATTGAAATGAGTACGTTATTGGCGGGGTTTTGCGGATACCTCCACTTCTATTTATGTTGTCAGGGCAGTTGTGCATTTTAAACAACACGTGAGGAACTGAACTAAAGTCACATTCATCCAGATTAAAGGAGAGAAGTATCGCCTTGCGTGCCTATCTCTTTGTGACTCTCATTGTCTCTCTAGCTGTGATCGAATTCTGTAATCTTATTTATATCACATAATAAATTCGTTGTAGGATTTGTGAGAAAACGAACTTTGTCGGTGAGACCGTGAAGAAGAGATTCGCTTTGTTTCGTATTATTGAACGTTGTTGTCAACCATAGTGGACATAGAAACAAACACTGTTGCGTAGTAGAATAGTCGGTGAAAAAGACTAGTTGTGTGCGATAAATGTGGAAGGTTCTGTTTACTTTTCCAATGAAAAACATTGACGACAAATAAATTACATTTTAATTCTTTTTCAAGTGTTACTAATCAGCGACCTGTTTGTGTGGCTCACAGAGACACTATCATCTCCCTAGTCTATTGTTTTGCACCCGTTTCTCTCCAATAAATCGTCTTGGCGGACGTTCAGAACCACCTCTCTGCTACTTGTCACGACAGTTTTGCATATTAAATAATCATCTTCCTGCAATTCCCTACCGGTTGATGCGACTTCTCTCGGGTGATTTTAACCTTTCAGGTGGAAGTTGCAATGTTTTATCTGCAAACAACGCAATGTCGGCGCGTGTATCCAGTGTCACAAACCAAGTTGTTATCGTGCCTTTCATGTCACTTGTGCTCAACACGCCGGTCTTTACATGAAGATCGAACACTTAGACGATGAACCAGGCGACGCAGGTATTCGAAAGAATGCGTTCTGTGATCATCATTGCCCTCCCAATCATTTTACGGTGAGTTCGTTTCTAGTGTTGCTACTCACTTCAGTATGTGCCTGGATTTTCGCGTGAATGTTTGTAACATGTTGTATGTATTACACATCTGATTAGCAAAATATGATGAACAGGTGAACTTTCAACAACGGCTGTTTTGTGAATCAGAGCTGAAATACGACAAATCCATCTTCACGATCACGATGCCTTTTCATCACTTCTGTGATCGATAGAACTTCGAACAATTTCTTTTCATGTTTGCGAGTGTCATACATCATTTGAATACTTGCCTAGGTAACCAGCCGTTTGTGCCCACTTTTTCGAATAGACTTATATCCACATTATTTTCGAAACACCGGATTCTCCTTACTCCATCTACTGATCAGACTGCACATATATTGCTGTATGTTTGGGCTCCTTTTCAATCTCGTCAGTCAACTGCTACAAATTTGATGTGGTGTACCAAAACGCAATGGTTTATAATGAACTCGTTGGATAGAGATGGTCCTGAAAAGGTTACATATACATCAACAGAATGATGTACACTATGCTGATTGTCTTTGTTTTATCAACAGGATTCCACTGATCGTCAAGTTTTGAGTAGATCTCGATCGGGTGGATGACGTACCCCGTTGACCTGACTTATTTCGCTATCCATAACCTCGAGTCTGTCTTTCGGTTATTAGTTTAATTACCTGTTTGCGTCAGCAGTTGTTTGATGTAGACACTGATCCGTTCTGAGTATAGATTTTATTATAACTGCGATTGGCTTGTATACTGACAGAACGAGTTGGTCTTTTGTATGAACAGAGGGCCCGAACACCTTAAATGGTTGACACAGTCGTTGACGTGAACAACAAGTGAAGTTGGTCGGCCACCCGACACTGTCCCAGCGTGCTTACACGTCACTCACCTTCAGTAGCCCCACGTTGACACACACTCATGTCGTTTGTGTACAATGTGCTTTCTGTGTTCAGTTTTTCGTTAGTGTGTTCTGATACGCTTGCTTGCTAAGCTTCTGAGGCCGTGCTTTTTCCCCATGGATTATGACTAGCCTGCAATTGTTTCCGCGAAATCCGAAAGTCTTCTATGGTGCGAAATGAGACACTTGGACGTTGTACTTCAAAGGAAGTGAACTTAGGTATCTGTTAATGTACGACCTAGGGAGCTGATTGCTGACGACGTTGCGACAAAGCTGACCCCAATGTTCCATGGCCTACATCGACCGCCACTGTGAGTGGTTTTGAGGAACGTCCATTTTCAGTGCGAATGTTGCTTTGCATGTAAGCGTGCGTATTTCGTATGCTGTGGCTACGCACATTCCAAGACGTGCCCGATCACGTCCATATACTGTAGCCTTCAGTCTATCAAGTTAATCAATACGTGTTCCCAAACTAACACAAATTGATGGTAATCATCCTGACAAGGTTGCCAATTCCATAATATATACACCATGAAATCAGCATTAGAGGATGAAACTTCAGCGATGAGGCGCTGGAACAACCCTGCAAGAAGAGAAGAAGTATGAATCCAAAAGGCTCAATATAACACAATCAGTATTAATTACTTGGCGGCATCCGAAACGGATTAGCCTGTCACAGTGACCGAAGCCAAAGGACGCCTGCGCTTAACCATCACCCAAGTGGCTTGCGCTGCACCACTTGCGGTTCCACTCACACACCACGTATCCGGTGTAAACCCGAAGGAATAAGACCAGTAGGTGTGTGAGTGAGGCCTTTGTGTCCAGCCGGCCAATGCTGGTTAGCCAATTGAATGGCTAGCAGGAAAAGGAAACCCTTATCTCTCGGAAAATAAACAGAGAGAGACTACAATGACAAGATCTAAACTGAGAAGAAAGATATGTAAAATGTAATACAAGAAGCATTTCAGTATACGAATGTATGTTCCTGCATTCCAGAGAGGATAAGAATGAAAAACAGGATTCAGAGTGGACTACGAAAAGAACAGGCAAACCATTCATCATACAATACACCAACAAAGCTGAAGATAAGAATGGGTAGAAGACCGCAGACACCCAAGTTTCTGAAAAGAGGAAGCGAATTAGTTGCCAAACGACCATAGTCTTGGTCGATGCAATCAGTAACAGAGATAAAATGGATATACTGATATGACCTACCTGAGCCTAACGTACTCGTCGTCTCTTCGCCGACGGTGCACTATAAGTACGCTGGTGACCTACTAATCACAGGCGGCCAGCGCATCCGCGGCCGCACACATTTCAACGCCATATAGTCATGTCACCACGACCTATGGCACCGATGGTTCCTTTGCGTACCGCGCTTTCGTTCTCGGCCGCGCAATAACTGCTCGTTGAACTCGCGGACGCCCGTCCGAATCGTATTCCTCCAGACCGTCCGGTTCAACGCTAAGTCTTCCCAACATCTGAAATCAATTTTACAACGTGAAAGACTCACCTGCACAGCATCTCCGCTTTTGACCACCAGGATTTCGCTTACCTGATCTCAGTTGTCCATACAGAAGCTGCTTCGGAATACGGTCATCGCCCATCCGACGGACGTGACCCAGCCAACGAAGCTGATTTAGCATCAGCATGGCTTCCATCCCGTTCATGTCCGCTCGCCGCAATACCTCAGTGTTCGGAACCATGTCCGACCACCGAATACCCAAGATGCGTCTTAGACATTGCAAATGAAAGCGGCTAAGATAGCGCACGTTCCGCTGATACAATGTCCACGTTTCACTGCCGTACAGCAGTATAGACAGCACCATTGAGCGGTAGACAAAGAGCTTAGTGCTCGGCTTCAGGCTGTGGTTCTTCCAAACACGTCTTTCAAGACGTCCGAACGCAACACTAGCCTTTGCCACACGGTCCAAGTAACGCAAATTCGCGCAGCTGCCGACAACGGCTCCATTGATGCGAATTTGGGGTGAAGGTGAACAGACAGCACCTTCGCCCGGAGAAGGCTGAAAGAAAGAAAATGTCTTACCTGTGTTGATATCCAATCCAAACTTGGATGCCGCGGTCGCGAAAGCAGTGGTCAGTCGCTGTAGTTCGTCCTCGCTGTGTGCGAATAGCGCGCTGTCATCTGCGAATAGAAGCATGCGCATCGTTGAGGTATGTAACCGGGTTGGGGCGCCGAATCGTCGGATATTCAGCAGGCGCCCATCCGTCCGGTACTCTACCTCAACGCCATCCTCCCCAGAGTCCTGAAAAGCAACTGTTATCATGGCAGTCAAATATAAACTAAATAGAGCTGGGGCTAGCACACAACCCTGCTTCACGCCAGTGACAATGTCAAAATCATCACAAGTCGATCCACACGACTGTACCTTCGCCCTCATACCCACATGCAACATTCGAATCAAATTGACGAACTTACCTGGACATCCAAACTTACCAAGCACCGTCCACAACGCCTCACGGCTCACGGAATCAAAAGCCTTGGTGAAATCCACGAAGAGAGCATACAGGGGCTGGTTGCGTTCCCGGCATTTCTCCTGAATTTGTCGAGCAGCGAACACCAGGTCGATCGTACTCCGACTCGCCCGGAATCCGCATTGCTCCTCAGGAACATTGGTCTCCAAGACTTCCGTATTCAGCCGGTTCAGGAGAATTCTGGCGAAGCACCTTGCCTGCGCAGCTCAGCAGACTTATGCCCCGATAGCTGTCAGGGCATTGCTTGAACAGGGGTACATCCTTAAATTCTTGCGGCATCACTTCGTGCTCCCAGATGGAGTGAACCAGCTGGAGCAGTGCACGTTCCAGCGCCGGTCCGCCATTCTTCAGGATCTCACCTGGCAGTCCATCTTCGCCTGCAGCCTTCCCGTTGCGCAGTTGACCAATCGCTCTCTGCAACTCTAGTAAATCCGGGGCGAGAGCAAGTGAAGGCTTGATGGCCTGTTGCGGCAGGCTGTTCACGGTCACCCAATCAATGGTAGCAGGACGGTTTAGTAGGCTACCAAAGTGTTTGCGCCAGACCTTCATGATGTCCTCTGGCTGGGTGCACGAACAGCCGGTGTCCATGTCTACCAGTGCTTTAGTGGACTGGACCGAAGATCGCCTTTGAGCGAATCGTAGAACTCTTATGTTGTCGACGATCTGCGAAGCCCTGCATTCGCTCGCCCTGCTTCATCCACCAGTTGTCCTTGATTCCGCGGACACGCTCGGCCAGTTGACGGCGGATACTCCGGAACGTGGCCTTCTTCGCTTCATTGGCCGGGTCCACTGTGGAGGCAGCAAACGCGGCATTCTTCTCTCGTACCAATTCAGCGATAACCACGTTGTTGTCGAACCAGTCCGGACGTTTCTGGCGTTTGAGACCGATCGTCTCGGTGGCTGCCGTCGTGATCCGTTCCTTGATGAATTGCCACATACCCTCAGGGGTAGTGGATACAAGGAGCGTCGTGCAGACGAGCGGCAACTGCACACTGGAAAGCAGTCTTCGTCTCACAGTTCTCCAATCGTTTGACATCCAACTTCTGCCGTTGTCCGGAAGATCTACAATAAACAGGCTTACAAACGGATAAATAATTTAGTCCTGACCAGCCTATGATCTGTGCTACATTCAGCACCGCGCATCACTCGCGTGATACGCACTTCACGAATGTCGCGCAGTCACGTAGTCAATCAGGTGGTGATGACCGCATCGTGGGAGTTTATTATCAGTGCCCTATTCACAATGGTATAAAAAATGGACGTGATAAACTAGATAAAGTTGAACGTCAACAATTCCTGTAATTCGTTCTTTCGCGGTGGTATTAATTTTACACTTGCTGAAAGGTAGCATGTCTGGCTAAGATTGTATACTAATCCCGAATATAATGTTCAGTGTGTAACACTACCGCACTCAGTAATGCTGAGGGACATAAACGAATATTTTTGTGTTCTTTTCACGCTAGAGCAAAGGAAAAAGGTTTTGGTATCTAGACATGTGCGTTTGGGTGTACGACAGGTAACTACGACACTACATAGATCAAAGACTATTCTCTGACTTCAGTAAATGAAACAGCCAACAGACGAGGACGTTTTAGGAGATTAACCGAACTAAGTGATTGTGGAATCCGGAGTGCATTTGATATTGAATGCACGTGTGAATTGTAGGTTTCACCGAAGACCATAACACTAACACCTTATGAATCCTCTTAGTCAGAAGCTTAACAGTAGTGAGTCGTAGTGTTTATATATTTAATATATTTAACACGTAGAAGCCGCAAGAAATGACAAACGTGCTACAATATGGGAGGGGGAATTTGTTTAGGGTGAAAAGGCAAAAATTATCTAGAAGAATAAAAGTGAACCACAGTGCCATATCAGACAGCGTCCTCAACCAAAATTGGTTATTGCCTTCGGATCTCAGTTGGAAAACCAATAGTACCCTACTGAAGCAGGTTTACCAGTGAGTGTCTTCATACCCCAAGTCATGCGCTGATCACCGGCTGCCGCTTCCAGCCTAACCCACCACTCGCAAACAAGGCACGATGTGGCAGGCAGTGAGTTGACATTCGTAAGATGTGGTCAAGCTAATGAAGCATGTGTTCAAGGTGTTGTAACCCTCCTTCTGATATTAATTAACACGGAAATCTCGATCCCGAAAAATTATCGCAACTGTCCCGTGATCTGCTCCCAAGACAAGCCAAAAGACGCGTGCAAATAGCAAGCTTTGTTCCGTCCCGAGTACGTGTCACATGGCGAATAAGATCAAAGTATTTATAGGGTTGCAGTGACCAGAAAGCACTGCCGAAACATCAAAGAGAACCATAACGGAATAAGAGTCGGACGGGTAGAAAAAAAGACTGATCAAAGTCACCGCTCGACCGCCCTGAACAGTTCCGCTAAGTCGGGTTGAGCCCATCGTTTTTTTCTTTCTCAGGACGGAGGCGGTTTTTGGACGGGAAAAATGAGCGCCTAACAAAGGATCGACAGAATTTATCCGTTTCGAAGACATCCGTAAACTTTGTTATTGCTTACACGGTGTTCCAGTCACACGCCGCTACTGCCCCCCCCCCAGACACCGATGGTCGAAAACGGATAATCTGTCAACATCCTGCATGCGAGTGGGCCAGGTTTCATAATCGTACAATAGGACTGCCATTACTGTGGCACTGTACGCTCGGCCCTCCCCAGAGAGACTGAGATCATGCCGACGCCACAAATGACGTAAGTTGGCGAACACCACCCGAGCTTTTGTTATGCGATTTTGGATACCACTAGACATTCCATCAGCGCGGATACAGTTTCCCAACATACATAAACTTCTCGACTACTTCCAACTGCTCACCACCAAGGGTGAGAGCAGGCGCAGAGTCCTGCCAATCTTGCAACAGCACCTTGCACTTAGTAGATGCAACTGTCCATACCAAACTGAAGCCTCTGAATCTGTATAAGATGTTCTGGGCTTCCTGTGAGCCATCGCAGATTAGGGCGATGTTATCTGCATACCATAGGTCTCGATGTCAAGTGCCTGGGAGCAATTCCACACCAGCTCTAGAATTTCGTTTACTGTGAAGTTGAACAGAAAAGAGGGAGACTGAACAACCTTGTTGCACCCCACTTGACATGCCAAAGGTCGGAGATACGCTGCTATAAGTCCCAACCCTGTTCGAAGTCTGATAATAAGCTGACTTCAAGATGTTCACATACTTCTCAGGCACACCCTTCCTCGATAGACAGTCCCAGAGTGCAGCTCTGTCAACCGAATCAAAGGCCCCTTTGATGTCCAAGAAGACGAAAACTGTTGGACTTCTATATGAATGGCGGAGTTCAAGCATCTGGCGAAGTGTGAAGATATGATCAATGCAGCCACGGCCAGAACGAAACCCAGCTTGCTCCTCACGGATATGTTTTTCGCGCGTTTCGCTTAGTCTACGAAGTACAGTGGCTGTGAACAACTTTGAAGCATGGGAATCAGGCAATGACCGTCAGTGATTTACACACGAAATGCGTGAGCTCTTTTGAAATGAAGACGATGTTAGCGGAACCCCAGTCATTTGGAACATCTTCACCAATCCGAAGTTTCTAGAGCAGAGCCTTCAATCCTTCAACCAAGGCTGGGCCTCCATTTACAAAGAGAGCAAAGGGTAAGTTTGTCCGGACGGAGTACTTGCTGACGTTTTTGAAACTCGAACTCAAGAGAGACTTCTCTCTCCGGAGACAAAGAAACGTAGGCGGAGAAACATCAACAGACGAAGCAGCACAGACAGAGTCCGAAAATATAGGTAATGGTGCGGGTGGCTAGTTGAACTGCTGCCCAGCGTCCTAAACGTCGCTGCAGATTATGATTAAACTCACCATTAGCCTCACAAATTACCTCGCACATACCTGACTTCCTGCTATCAGTTAGTCGGATGAGGTGGATAAGCTTCCAAGAGTTCACGGTAGTGGCGGCTTGTTCCATCTCGATAACGCGTTGTGTTCACCGGGTCTCGCGATCTTCTCGTAGTTGCTTTCGGACCTCCAAGTGAGTAACCTTGCAGGCCGAGTTATACTCACTGTTGGATGGAACATTCCGGCGAGCGTCGAGGAGTTCCAGTGATCACACACATACAGACCCAGCCGGTTGGCAAAGCTTGAAGCGAGTAATAGTATTCACACGAAGCAGTGGCGTATTTGATGCATTGCATGCCTAATAAATGTTGCCAATTATGCTTCAGTGTCACTTGGTGGGTGGGGACCTCGACTAGAGACAAACGCAAACTGATAAGCGTAAAGCGCCTGTATCCCTGCTAGTTTAGATACATCAGTTTGTGGTTGACGGCGAAGTAGGCCTCCCATCAAAAAGCGAACTTGGCACATAACAGTGCATGATCGGAATCCACGCAGGTGCTCCAGATTGACTTGCAATCTTGGAAACAACCACGCCACCGATAACTGACGGCCATGTGGTCAATCTGTATCTACGATTGACTCAGTGATGGAGGTTTCCAGGTGGCGCACTGACCTCTAGAGTGCCGAAAATTAATACATTCCAGCATACCTTTCCATACCTTTCCAACATCCGATCGCAGATTTACTATTCAGAAGGATCTTTCAGACATCCTGCTGCGAACAGAAGCATTAAATCCAAGTTGTGTCTTTATTCAAAGTTTCTACAATGTTTTTGTTGTATCGTTGATGAATACGACCTCAAGCTATCCCGACTGATTGCAAAAGACTCAGCAACGAGGCACGACAAAAGTGTCTTGTATATTTGTCAAAGGGTATATGAAATCAACACAGTAATTGGCTTCAGCAGCTTGGCTTCGGCCTTGACCGACGGCTGTGTTGATCACCCCATGACAGGTTCCAGGGTTGTTGTCGCGGTCGGTTCATGCTTATGTCCCGTCGATGTACTTGTTTGACCTTTAGGTGAGCGCCGTGTTGCGCGTCACAACTGAGATCATTTTGTATCGAGCCCTTCCTGACATTTTGCTTGTCTCTGTCTCGACCTTGTGATGCAACCGTGTTGATCACCTCGCTGTAGATCTCATACATTAGGGTTTTAATTAAATCTATCAGTTAACCTTTTCCAACATTCTAGCATCCGTTATTCTGATTTATGATATTCCAACCTACTAATACACTGACGTTGTTCTCTAAGTTCAGCTTACTATTCTGGTAATGAATGACTCTTCACTCACTATTTTCCTCATGTAACTCCTGTTTATCACTCAGGGTTCTAATAAGAGTATGTACGCCAATTCTGATACCGAAAGCCCTCAATCGCCAGAACAGGCAGCCAGAATGCAACTTCGCAAAGCGAGGAAAGTCCTTGCAGAGCGGCGTAATTCCAAACCATCCATTTGTGTCCCAATCGTTCCGAAAGCCAGGATAGATGTGAGTTTTCATGCTTGATTGCCGCGTCAAAATTTTCATGAGGGTTTACAGATTTTATTTTAGAATTCTGATGTGATCAAACAATTGCATGGCTTTGAACCTTCTGTGTGGGGTTGTTGCTCATCGTGAACCCGTTTTATGATGTGTGCTGCTTGATTTTCAAAATACAAGTTTATCTGTTTGCTTTGGTTATATCATTCCGTGAGCGGATTACTGTCAATCACTAGGTGTGACTATACTAGTCAGGACAGTGGAAAGCAACCTAACGAAAAGCGGATACCTTTGTGGGAATGCACGTCGGTGTATTGGCTGTGTAGGAGTTTCTAGCGAATGAGCTGTGGTCTCAACCATGAACCATAGAACAGATGCTACATCTCATCAATCCAGAAAAAGGGTTGTAAAAGTTGGCTTCAGGCAAAAATCTTCTCGGTTTCTCAGCAGTTGCTAAAAGCCACCTATCTGTTCCCCTGTATGTTGGGAAATGTTCAGACAGTCATTTAATCAATAACTAGTAAGGGATCTGCTCGATATGAATTGAAACGTACTCACAATTGATCGCAGCCTTAACATTTCCACGGGTATTTAAACAAGCCCTTTTCAAAAAGAAGCACTGTTTTCAAGTTTCGCTCTTGTCGAAGTTTGTCGACAGTGCATCTCCTGAACATCATCGAGATTTGAGCTCCGGGCCACGCTTTCATGAAGGCAACCGTGTTGACCACTGCGCCATTGACCTCACATTAGGCACGACCGAATTATCATATGCAAACGCTCAACCACATTCAGTTATAGGCAGTGCTTAGGTTTCCCGGTCGCCATGAGAGAAGACGCAGTAACTGTTCTGTTAACTCCAGTCGATCGCCTGACTTCATAGATATGCTCCACAGTCGAGCTCTAATAAGAGTAAAGCTCGAATCTAGAGCTCTCCTTCGGAAGAGACCGGCTAAAAGTCTATTGTGATGCGACAGCTGCGATCATTTGTGAGCTATGTTCAATATTATACAAATAATTTAATGGGACTCGAAAGTGTAAAGGAGTTAGCTGTCTCACAAATGCCACCGTGCCTTCACCGGTAATGCGGTTGACTTTTCTCGAAGTTTACACTCCTCGCTTTTGATCACTTTATCAAAAATGGATGTTTTACAAATTGATCAGCTCCCGTCGCTTCCACAGGAGCATTTTTTGTAAGCATCTAATGGTCAGGCTTCGACATTTACGTTTGACTTAGTGGTTTCGAGAGTGCTGGTCCATCTCCCATGCCTAACTGTACTTACGGTGTGAGTGTGTTCTGTCTTCTAAAGGTATCGCTAAAGTTAGATTCAATCTGTGTGAATTGGGTGAAGTTCACATCGACACATTATTGTATGATTTTTCAGCTCATTATAAACAAGCCGTGGTTAAGACACAACGAGTGCTCACCTTCATTGAACAACATAAATGGATAATGTCACTGACCTCCCTGTTTACTCTTAGATCAGCACATGTTTCGTCCCATTGGTAATTGTCATCTGTGATTTTTCTCTTACCTGCTCCATTCAGCTAATGGCTTCCAAACTTACGTATATCTCGGGCGACGTGATGGCCTTTCTACACAAAGCTTACACCTTCTGGAAACTGAAACGAGAATTTCGACGTGGTGTCCCATTGCTAAAGCGTCTTCAAGCCTGCTCAATACATCGGAGTGCTGCCAACTTTGTAAGTTGTTTAGTTAAATGTTCCCCATTATGCATATTTTTTTGTTACCAAAGCTTTTATTCATCTGTTGTTATTATTTCATTCTAATGCACCAATCGATATGGTTCTTGTCTCGGTTGGTTAACAAGTGAACGTGCTCTAAATTATGGCCCTTCCCTCGACTCTTCCTTGACTTTCATTTCGTGCCTTGGTCCGATTGATTTTCCGGTTGACAATTGACATAACTTTGTCGGACTGGGTACAGCCGTGCTTCTTATCGTGGTCGTTGGTGTTTTCTTGTGGACAGTTCTTTAATATGAATGTTTATGTCTTATGGTACCACCGTCCAGATTTAAAGCGTTGGTGATTGAGTTACCTTTTTTCGAATACGTTGTTTGTGCACCTATCGAGTGCACTGAAACTACGTACTCATTATCAGCTGGTTGGGATTCTTTCTTTTTCTCTTAATGTTTTCATCAAAAATTCATCATCTCTCCGTCTTTTTTACCCTGGCAGGCGGCTGCCGCAACCACCGGCGATGCAGAAGCTAAACGCATGCGGGCACAGCTCCAGTTCTGGCAACAACTGCGTCAGGATTTGGAGAAAGCTCGCCTGCTGTCCGAGCTAACTCGAAAACGAGAGCGCGTGAAACGGGAGCTGTTTCGGCTGTTCACGACCCAGATTCAGATTAAAATTCAGTCCATTGATGTGTTGTTGCTCAGATTGTTGGATCACTTGCAGGTACTATACCAACATGTGTGTGTGTGTGTTCTTAATCCCTGATTGCTATCCACTCACTCAGTAGTACGTATGTGTGAGCCTTTTTCTTTACCATGTTCGTGTTGCTATTTGTTTATTCACCTATCAGTGTGCCTTGTCGATTGATAGACTGATAACAGTTGTCTGTTGTTCATTTTAATTTCTTTTGTATGCGTTGGCTGGAGTGTCCTGTTTCTGTCTTTCTCACAATACTTCTGTGTTGTTGTCCAATGATTACCATCATCATCTCTTTCGGCTTCAAGTCTTATCTGTGGGTACCGTGGCTCAGGTTACCGGTGACTCTGACAATGGTCCACGAAGAAGCGGAGTAGTAAGTAAATACAAATGCATAGGAAGAAATTTCAGCCATAATAAAATAGGAGGAAGTATTTCGTCTTAACGTGTCAAACCGTGTGCTCAACCCAAAACATTCTACTTCAAGGTGCCTACACTTCGTGAATGAGCAGCTGTGTGATTACTGAGAATGTGGCAGCCGTGACG
Source organism: Paragonimus kellicotti (assembly GCA_014220965.1). Lineage (NCBI taxonomy): Eukaryota > Metazoa > Platyhelminthes > Trematoda > Plagiorchiida > Troglotrematidae > Paragonimus > Paragonimus kellicotti. The sequence goes on from LOND01000169.1 coordinate 71,610, forward strand.
GTCAAACTTCATTAATTGCACTTACTTCACAGGTACCTCGGCGAAACGATGTTGAGATTCGCACTACTCAGTCTGATTTTCCGCCATTTCTTCTAGCATTGACACGGTTACATAGCCTTTACATGTTCTAACTGTTTTTGCTCATGCATCCTTAAGGGCTGAGCTCACACATGGACTAGGCATTAGCAGATTTTCCATTGTTTTGTTTGGACTGTGTTAAAATGTTGCCGCCTCTTAAGTGAAAGCGGAAGACTCTCTCTCTCTCTTGGCATTTACCAATCTTAGTTTTATTGGACTTTCATTGGTTATTTTATGAATAACGAGCGGTTGTAAAGCAGCAACCCAATTAGTCTCGAAACCTCCGTCTTTTTATTGGCTAGTTTGGCTGCAATTGTCGCTCGTTCGTTCTGATGCGTTACACACTTGAACGGCTCGTTTTTCCCATAAACCTCTGATGCTGTGTCTGAGTGTCATCCTGATTGGTCACTTCGTTGACATTTTGCTTTGCTTGCGACCGATTTTGATTAGCTGTAGCCTTCCACGAATCGTCGATTCATCTCATAACGAGAAGTTCATGGAGTTCAATCTCTCAACGGATCTGATTATGTGGTCTTTATTCTAGTGAGTATTTTCAACATCCACCCGGCTGGTTTCATCTTGTGCTCGATTTGCCAAGTGCAGTAACTTCGTACCATGCTGGCCAAATTTTTCCAGGGGAATCTTGAGGTTTCGTAATACGAATTTATGGCCACACTGATTTGGCTTTCTTGTGCTCCTGTCACCGCTAAGAGCAATCGGAAACGCATACTCCAGTTTGCGGAGGCTTCGGTCCTCAAGCGTCACAATCCCTCCTGTGTGTTCCAAAAACAAGTTGTGTTGGCGTTGCGGCTGCCCTAGTAATCATCGTTTCCATAGTTTCGTCTATTTGTTTTCGTGTCCGTCTATTTATTCCTGTGAGTCATGACTTCCATATTGAGGAACCTCGTCTTGATGTTTATAATTAGTTACATCTCCATATGTGATCGTAACGTTACTCCAGAGGACATCACGTGATTTGTGTCTTCTCATCGCCTTACTCAAGATCTTGGGACACAGCAACTGTTTTCACCTAGGTATTAATAGATGCTATACGCCGTGTTAAATTAGACGGTGTTTTCCTATTAGACGTCTGGTTGTTCTTTGGATCTTCCCATTTATAACCTTCTACTGTGATAAGTTTCCCATTTTCTGGTATTGCTCTGATTCCGGTTACAACTAAATAGGCGTTGGACAAACAAAATTTTTTCGCGGAACCAGTCGGACCAGATCTAGCTCCGGATTATCATTTGATCATCAAGCACCCGATGGACTTCTCTACTATGCGTGAGAACATCCAACGATCAGTCTACACAAATGTCGCAGCATTTGAAGCGGACTATCGGCTAATGCTCAATAATTGTTTTCGCTACAATCGGCGTGATAGTGTCTATTACGTGGCTGCTACGCGAATGTTGGAACAAGTGAGTAACTGGTTCACTATTAATTGGGTTAATGTTTTTTGCGCTGACTGGTCTGTTATATACGCCAGCTCATTATGACAAGATGTAGCAATAAAATCAATTCTCGACTTTTTGTCGTGTTTATTCGTGTTTTTTTCTTTTTCCGAGGCCAAACCATTATTTGAAGAAGCTATGGCTGCTGCCGAGCAAGCCGGTATTTCAGCCCAAACCGGTTTGCTGTCTCTTAACGATTGTCAGGAGGATATGACCGAGCCAGCCATGAAAGTGAGTAATCCAGTGGATTATTCACTACACGTGAAGGAAAATTGTATTTCCGTGCAATCATCGGACGAGGCCACATTGCAGAAGCCTACGGATACGGATTCGATTCAGTCCTTGCTCCAGCCGTCTGACCCGAAAGCACACAGTCCTCTGAAGGAACTTGCCAATGCACCTCGTGAATTGACTGTGGCTTGCGGCACTCGAGGTCGATTGAGCAGTATCAAATCTGCCTACAGTAATTTCTCACAGTTTGAGCAATATTCCGCGAATGGACACCTCCGTCCTATCCAACTACCCACCAGACGTTCTCGGAAACGACGGTATGTGGTAACCGTTATGGCCACGAGGCTGACATCAATTTACTTGTCTTGAGCATGCACTCTTTTGATACTTCCTTTCTGATTTCAAAGGAGCTTGAATGTGTACATTTCTCGTGATGCTTTGTCTATGATACTGACGAACTGAAACGACTAAAAAGTAGTAACATTTTAAAGCAACGGCTGTGCGTGATCCACGTGTTGTTTAGAAGTCCACACTCGACGCGTTGTGATAGTCGATTTGGGCAAAGTTGTGAATTGTACTCGTCATTGGAAACAGCAAACGTACTAGGTAGCAAATTCGCTCCAGTACTCGATTTGAATTGATGAACCTGTCTGTGATCATGGACAAAACTGACCAATAGATTCTCGATACACGCCATTTGACAAGAAATAGATTGAATAGTTCGCAGTGCCCAACTGACACTGATCAGACTTGTTGCATTTTTGTTAATGTGCACCGGCTGAGTATCCACTCACCCAGATTGAATAAAACAATTTTTTTTCTTGTTACTTGATCATTTGCTTTTGTTGCATACCAGCTGTTCGTCCAGACACCATTTTTCACCCAACTCTAAATGTAACCTTCATTCGTTCGACTTCGGCACGCTAACGGACACATAATACATTTGTTGTCTGTTCGAGCATCCGATCCCGATCTTGTTGGACTCCCCTCGCATCATTTTATTTGTTAGGTAAAATAAGATATCGGAACTGGAAATGCTTTCTCTTCTGAGGTTTTGGTGGTTTGTTAAAGCATAACAAGAACACAGCGAAACATTTTAAGGGAAAGAGCGTTGATACAGCGACGTTTACCCATGGTGAGTCAACTCGGTATTATTATACGACTACGATAACTCATATTGTTTGTGTTTCCGAGTCCAGCTATGCTATGGTATCCAACCAGCGAAGCAGTGTAAGACGGATAGTTTCGTCTAAACGGCCGATTCCAAGAACCTGGTATCTTACATACGTAAACGTGGCTGTTCCGCGTCGTCTGAGCAATGCTGCTTGCTTTTGTCCATTCTAGCTCAACAGTATACACTGACATGGTCAGGAAGTACGATAACCTACTTGTTGGTGAGTCGCGCCCAATGATTACGATACACTATCTTTCTTCCTGAAACATTTGTCTGTTAAGATCATGAGAGTGTCATTAGGATTAAAACCGGAGACAAGCACGATAAGAACCGCATTTGGAAGGTGTGGAGTTGGATCGAAACTGGATGTAGGTGATTCGTTAACGTTAATCAATCCTTCTGTTTGTCTGCAAGATTAATTTATATTTACCAAAAAGGATGCATACCGGAGGTTTATCACGGACATTTCTAAGATTGAGGGCCGAAGATAGCAAGGACATGGCAGTCGGTCTTAAACAGATCTTGTCGACTGGCATTTGAGAGTTGGTTAATTTCACCCAATTATCCGTATAGATTTTCAGTCTTAATCTTGACAGAAAAACGCAGCTGGCTTTTCCATCACTTGTAATCACTTTTATTACCGAACGATAAAACGCCATATTGTGCACGTTTGTGACAACCTTTCATGTGTTGACTTCTAGCCGTTTTGTTAATGGTGTTGGCTTTTTTGCGAAACACCGTCATCTGATCAGAAACTATATGCAGTTGATGGACGTTCGCATTCTCGTGCCATCTCTTTCATACCGCGAGTGCATGTACAATTTCTCACATGACACCAACGTACCTGACTTACTGTCCCCACAATCACTTTTGCCGCTGACTATTGACATTATTGTTTGAGGCTCTATTCAAGTACGCTAATTCAACTGCTCGCCGCTTACACGCAATAAATCTTCTTAATCGGGTCCTGATCTTCTTCTGTCTCATCTGAAGGGGTTCTGAAGTGAACACGAAATAGCAGGGCTTGCTTGGTTCAAGATCCTCTCTACCATGACCGAAGTGTCACTCACATGCACTCATCAGTTGACCAAACCCAGACTCATCTGACTTCCTGTGTCATCGATCAGTTCCAACTGTGTTTCATTTCTTCTGTTTTGTCGAACTCGGATGGATGTTCGTTGTCATTATTAGTCGCCTTCCAGCTAAAGTATCGCAAACATTTACTTTACACCTGTTTTATTCAGATTCTCCCCTGGAAATTACGATTCGACATCACCATCTTTCTTACCGTTGAGTGATGGTGGCAGACCAGCGAAACAGGAGCGTATAGATTTTTCAGTAGTTGCACCTAATGGTGAAAACATTCACTGGAATACTGTTCAAGCGAAAATGACGGATCTGTTCTCTGCGGGACTTCCAGCTACTAACTCATCCATCAAAACACCACAGTGGACATGTGGCGCGTCCGCCTCAACTTCTTTAGAGTCCTCAAATATCCTACTCGATCAGTCCGCGGATGTCAAGGACGATCGAGCTCGAAACAAGGAATTGAACGGTGTTGTCAGAAATGGACCGGCATTCACACGTTACCGCCTCACTCGGTCCACACGTTGCGAAGATGACGACGAAGAAGATGAAGAGAGTAGTGACGAAGAGGAGGATAGCAGTGATAATCTCTTCGATTTGTCCATTTCTGCTGTTTCACAACGGCAGAGTGACGATCGTCTCCGACGCATTCACTCACGAACTAAATCCGGATCTCATCCAGTTGTACTTACGACTGTGGTTGGAAAAAGTCGCATGGCATCATCCTCTCTACGCAGATTATTGAAGGGTCCGAAGAAAAGAAGCAGACGAGTAAGTCTCATTGATATTTTCTCTCATCAAAATATGTTTCTCCAGAGGTTCATGCTTCCTGCATCACAATCGTATACTCAGAACTGTGAATGCCTGACAGTTCGAATTGTTGATTATCATTAAACGAAGGTTTCGAAGGTTGGATAGAACCATAAAGGGATTATGTAACTACGGGTTTGCGGACCAATATGGTTCCTAATGCTCCGTTTAAAGGTCGTCTATATCAACCACTCGTTTTGTGACTTTTTGGTCAACCAAACCGTTGATTGAAGATACTATTCCGTGTTACACTGTCGTCATCGTCGTCGATATTAGTACCGCGGGCGTTCACACCATTTCCCTAATGGCCTTATAGCCGTGCTAGTAAGTCTACCCTTGATGTGTGGATAAAAGGGAAAGGGATGGGATCTAATGCCAAAAAGCTGTTAACATCCAGATACGTGCATGGTGCAAACAACCAGTCAAGTTGCAAGTGAACGGCAATATCAGTTTCAGTTAACCTGTTTGCCCGCCGTCTGCTGTAACGTATGCAACCACTGGATCCCAGGTTCGAGAAGCGAATCCAGTCAGCTGTGGCTAATAAACCGGTAAATATTTTCATTCCTCTCTGTCAAGTCATCGTTTGCCAATTTCTAACCTTCCCCCAATCTGCTGGACTTCGCCAAATGGTGCTCAGTCTGACAGACGATTGGTTGGCATCCTTGATGCATGGCCGAATCACCCGAATCTGTCCTATTAAGGGTTGAGCGAATGGATGTGCTCGACCCTTACCATCAAATATCTGCTTTCAGACTCCATTGTTACATGCCCATTTGTGTCAGTCACTGCGCACGGTTGACGCGATCTTCAATGGTCGACTATCCGAGGATGACTTACTTTCCGTACCCTGAACATCTGCATTTCGCATCCATCCTGGAACATATCTCTCCTCCGCCTCTTTGTGTCCTTCCCCTCCTTGTCACTAGCGATTACTGAGATTAATGTACACCGCCTTAGCCTTGTAAGCGGAAGCCCCTCAACGTTCCAAGGTCAATAGCATTCCTACACTCAGACCATTGCCTGCTGCTCACCTTAAGTCCATTTCCTTCAGTACATTCATAGCCGACAACGACCTTGCAAAACTCTTCTAGTAGTCTCTGTTCTCCAGCTGATTCGCCATAGAGTTGAAGTGGAAGCCGATTATCTATGTGTAGTTGTTCATTACTTCTCTCTCCACCGTTACTGTTGTGCTTTCTGTCACCAGTTGATCTGGAGCATTGGAACTGTCCTCAGTAATTCCTCCGAGAAAATGATATGGCCTCGTCCATAATCTTCCACTTTTCCGATAGCTGAACTTTTTCTCGTGACAGTCTAAGTGCGATGCGGCCAAGTTACCACCGCATCATTTAATTGAAGAACTATTGTTGCTACGGCTTTCGACCACGAAAATCGGTAGCGTTGAGGCAGGAGCAGATCTTTTGAAAGAAAGTGAGCTACTTTTGTCTGCATCCTTCATGCGTGCACTTTTTTAATGCGATATTTCAGCGAGCAGCAGCCTGTGTGCCTTGATTTACATCATCATCACCATTTCGGGTTAGTCTCATCAAATCCCATCACGTGTTTTATGTCTACTTGCAATCTCCATTGACAATGCGACTTAATGATATCGAGCACTGGTACAATCTGACTGTAGGTCGGTGTATATCTTACCAGTGCAAATAACATTGGGTTACTTACCACTTGACGTACCTCTACAATCGAGATGTCCTTATGTAATGGTATTTTTCTCCCCCCTTTCATGACACGTTTATCACTTCACGTGGTCTTTATCGCGTCACATATTTAGTGCTTAGCCCTGAACATCTGGTGTAAAGGATCCTGACATTTAAATGATAGGAAGCATGTAAACAATTACACGTGCGTACCAAAATTGGCAACTCTGAGTACAACACGTAAAATCTGGTGGCGATCCTGATGGAAAATGCTACCCGGCTGTCGGGGAATCCGCCAGTTCCCCGAAAATACTTGTGTGACAAGAAGACTAACAAAGTACACTTGCCAGAGACCCTCATCGTTGCTATAGTGTTTTTCTCCGGTCACCACAATCGTCCACAGTACCTTTTGGTCAGGCTCATGGCTGCTGTGATGATGATTTCGTGACAACTGTTGTTGTCATCCTGACTACACGCCTAGACTGAACTGTCTGGACTTTTGTCTGGTCCATTCTTTTTGACTTTGCTTTGTTACTAGTCGCAAACCCTATAAATACGAACGGGTTTGTGACCATGTTGTCTTCGGGCTGAGCGACATAAAGAAGCTCTGTTTGAAGGCCAGTCTTTTCCCTGTGTTCATGCGGTAGCCTCGGGTGGATGGGTTGGATGGGAAGAGACTAACTGATCGCGTATACTCCGTACTTCGTTGTTCATTACCGTTATTCGTCGTGCTGTTATCCGCTGTTTCATTGACCGTTATTCCGTTTACGCGCTCGTAGGCTGTAGATCCAGTCACAACACCGGCACTGATTATACCAAAGACAAGCGGTCAATCTGGTCACTTCCTTTTGTAAAGACTTTCCATGTATCTAGTATGACAGTGAGAACAGAGTTCCTCCTCTTCCGCAAAGCAGTATGGTCTTCCCATTCCGCAGGTGCTCGTCTGTCTCTCTGTTTTGATAGATAATCTGCTCATGAGACTGTGCACTACCGGGTATGTTCATGCTTGTTATAGGTGACTGGGCATTGAAAGGGCGATCGTTGTGAGGTTTGTGGGAACGGACTTCCATCTTTTTATACCTCGTGTAGAAGTCGAACTGTTACTTAAAATGTCCAGTGGTCCAGATGGGGAGGGGTTGCTTTTGTAGGAACCACTATATGTGTGATCCAGAACCACGTTTGCTGTAAGCGTTTTTCTCGTTCAAGCCCCATTATTGAAGGTTTCATTGTGAAATCTATTGTGTGGTCAGTAGGCCATATTGTTTGGTACAAACAAATGGCAATATCAGCTGCGAATAGAACGACAAACAGCTTGCATTTACCAAGGATATTTCGCATGGTCATTAGTCTCTATGTGATAAGTGTTGCCTATTCTCCAAGCCCTAAACTTTGCACATTTTTTTGTTTGGTTGTCATATTTAAGTTGTACAATTTGACATGGGATATGCTTCACTCTTGTCCATCGTTGATATTGGATTATTCCTGCAGTCTTCCGTACAGGTGTGCTTCGAATTCGGACTCGTACATCGTTGTTTGTTTTAGCGTATTACGCCAATTATCTTTATCTGGATTAATCACGAAAGATCAGCTCCCTGTTCCTCTACTTCCTACTCTGCTTCTTTAGTTGCTTATGACAGCGTCTGGTGCTAACTCCGGCAGAGGTCGCAAAAACAGATCTCGACGAATTCAACGCTCCAGTCTTGCTCCTACTTCGAAACGAGTACGGTTGGCGTTGTTACGGACATCACCGAACCTCACCGATGTTTCACCAGACCAAGAAGATTACAAAAACGTCCCGTTGCGTATACAAGCTATCACAGATGATGACTCTCAGAAACCTGCTCACAGTTTTTCCCTCACCACTGAATTGAGTGATGACGCTTGTTCTCACTTGGAATCCCCAGGTCCTTTATCCACCAGTACCAGTATTGAACCTCAAGAGTTTTTCCATCCTTCTTCCGAAATTCACTCGGTTCCTGGGAGTCCGTGCTGTCGAAATCGGCTGCTGAGTTCCGCTTCGGTTGACGCAGTCAGTGAGCGTCAAGTCGGTCCTTTGGACGTTGTATGGGCCAAGTGTCGGGGTTCACCGTGGTATCCAGGACTGGTGAGTTAACAACCAACTGTGTCACTGTGTGCATGTTCGTATAAATTCCTGTCTGACATACTACTTACTGCAAATGTAAATAATATCACACAGCTTGTAGCTAAATTCGTAGTGCAATATATTTCTCAGGAAATTGCCATTTCTAACAATCTTTAGCCGTCGGTGTTGCAATATGGGAGTGAACAAATTGTCAGATTAACATTAACAATGACAGTCGGATGCACTCACTGGCATTGATGTTTTTGTTAAACGGTAGACAGGTGGGTAACTGTCAACCGAATGCCGGCTTCATTAGCTCGGAAACTTCCCTCTGTTAAAAATGACACAATTCTAGCAAGGAACTGAAAGGCGAAGACTCACATCTGCTATGGATGCGTCTGTCATAATATGCAGTTACTACATGACTCAAGATTCACATTCATAGGTCTGTGGTGAAAAGCGGTAACAGGTCGTAACCATATCATGTGCAGTTCGAGAGATGTGAGTTGGACCATATAAAGGGGCGATTTGGTTTCTGGTAAATGTGCTTCAACAGATTACTGTTGGTCATCATTAAGCGTAATTTACTTTGGGCAGCTATTGGAATGTAAAAATTGGGTTGTTCTCGCTTATGAATCTCAAGGGAATTGAACCTTATGGTCAAAACATTGTTCGAGTTTACAGAAACCGATTACTGCAAAACTTGTGTGGCGTCAGTTCAGTGACAGAAGAACTCGTAGCGGTCCGTCATAGCCACTACCTGAATTGCACGGGTGCTCATCTTCAAACCTTTGTGTGTAACTCCGACGCACTCCAACCACTTGAATGCATACTTGCATACGTTTTCTTTAGGATTCACTCTCTGGATCGCCCACTTCTCTCATCTCCCCGCAAAGCCACTCAGTTTAGTCATGACCGACTGTCAGCTGTCGTAACATGGATACTGAAAACCGACTTGTACGCTATCATCGCTTAACTCCGAGTATGTGACCAGTGCGGAATGGTCCTTATCTGATTACTGGTTTTTGCTTTATATAAAATGATTATTAATCCAACAAAATATTTGTACTACTTCATGGTTTACGTGGCCAAAAGGAGGCTTCTGGCCAATATATTTTGTAAAGAGCTATGTGCCGACAGAGGTTGGGTAACGCTGACCTAGACGAAGTTGTATCTTCGTCTCATTCCAAGCTTTTATATTTACCACAGGTTTCATCCAACCAATTTACTAAGAATTGCAGTCACGTTATGACTGCATGTTGCCGTGAATCATTGCCGTCATCATCGACAGCAATACGTCATAGGCTTGTAATGGCTCTCAGCTGGCATGCGACCCAAAGTTTGAAGATATGAAGCCTTACGTAGGGAACTTGTTTTATAGACCAACTGTGCGTGAGTTCAACGATTTGACAACGTGTCCACATCCTGCAAACGAGTAAACTAAACGGCATCTACAAGTTACTTGCCCCGATCTCTTTTCCTACCTGGTCACATTATTCCACAGACGATTCATGTAAACATTGGTACCACCCATGCTTTTGAACCCAGTGGTCACCGTCTTCCTTGACAGATTAAGCCAGAGGTTAGACGGGTCATGAAGTTCTCTAGCTCAAGAGGTGACCATGACATGTAATTCCTGCGTCGTCGGTCATTGAACTATCAGTGATTGCCCCTATGACTTTTTTTTGTAAACGTCATCTCTTACACAAATTGGCGTTTCCGAACTAGTAAGGACCTAAGCGTTGTATGCCCACTAAAACACGCTTGCCTGTAGTCTATAACTTTACTCACCGAGTGACATTAGGACACAGTGAACACATACAATATGTAGTTCATAAGTTTATTACTGCCTTTTGTGGTATTACTGTTCGTTCAGCCTCTGGATCTCTACACGATCACTGGAACTTTTTGACCTCCGTCGAAATATTTCATCCAGCAGCAAGTATAATTTGGTTCGCAAGATCACTCGCTTAGTACTACTGGAGGATCGCGAGGCCTGATGCACACATTGTGCTGTCGGGGTGGAACGGGTCTCTCTTGCGAGAACTACAGAAAGCTTTTCCATCTCATCCGATTAACAGTAGCAGGAAAGCAGATATGTGCGAGGTAATCTGCGAAGTCAATCGTGAACCTCATCTACAAATATGTTTAGGACACTGGATTGAGAATGTCCAACAGCAGTTCACTTGGCACCTACATCGTTGACTACACCTTCGGGCATCCCCTATGCTCGTTAGTCTGTTAGCTTTCCGCCCCCCTCCAAAACAGAAGTCTCACTTGAGATCAAGTTCCTGAAATGTCACAAGGAGTTCAGCTCGGACGAGTTCCCTCCCCCGCTTTTTATAGATGTGTCCCAGCCATAGTCAAAAGGTTGATAGCTCTGCTTCGGAAACTCCAGGTCAGTGACTAAAGTTGAGCTAACGTTGTTCTCATTTTCAAAAAGGTTCCACGCACTTTGTATGCAAATCACCGAGGGATTGGCGTGACTTCTGTTGTGTCGAAACTGCTTGCGGTCATTGCTCTCCGTAGGTTGAGCGCAACGCACCACCAACATATTCGCGAGGAGCAAGCATTGGATGACCTATGACATAGAGAGAATCATAGCCACATACTCTACCAGAGAAATTTCCAGGTGGATAATTCTTGTTCGTTACTTTAAAGCTCAGGGGAGTACAGTTCTCAGCTTCAAGCGATAAACTGACTGCATCGTTTATTCTTTCAGTCATGTTATCTTGGGATCGCTCTAGTCAGGTGTAATTTCATGTGGACAGCTCGCTTCAGCGTCTTGTTCGTTCATTATGTTGATCTTTCAGACCGGCGATCTACGACCAAGTAACGTTTGATGCAATGCTCTGTAATACGTTGCGTATGATGTGATTGTCCGTAAGCTACCCGAAAGTAGACAGAAGAAGTCGCAGTAATGGAGTCCAGAACACAATCATGTAATAGATATTATTACCATAGCTAAGCCGATCTGTAAACTTAATTGCTAAAGCCAATTTGATTGATGTTCTCTTTAGAGCGTGAGTTAGTATCACTTAATCGTACTGCTCGTGCTAACTCACGCTGATGGTTAGCTATGCTATCCACATATTTACCATTGTATGTTGTTACAGTGCTTCTTCTTTCTACATAGGTCGTGGACCCAACAGCAAAGGAAGGCTATTCTCATAACGGGGTCCCGGTACCTTATCCTCCTGAATCCGTGCTTAATTGGGCCAAGCGAAGTAACTTTGATAGTCAGGAACAGCGACCGGATCTGTTAGTTTTGTTCTTTGATACGAAGCGCACTTGGCAGTGGTTGCCACACTACAAGGTTCATTTGCTTGGCTACTCGCTGGATACGGATCGTGAAAGGCTGCGCGAGGGACGTCGAAGTAAGATGAAAAACTCGGTGAGTTCAACGCTAACTTATTAGCATACGCTATAGTTTATGATGTTCCTGTCTCATTGGCATGTCCAGTGGTTTGGACGAAGTGAACTGCCGTAGACAGATGGAAAGTCACATTGCTGATAGTCATGAGCGAAATCTGAAACTCCTCATGACACAACCTCTGTGATACTGAAATTGCCGTTGCGGAGTAATGATTTTGCAAACAGAAGTCTGCGGAAGCAGGAAATGATGTTTTCTACGTATGAAGTTGCTACTAGTATGCGTCTCGCCCCGAGACCATTATTATATGCAAATGAGTGCTCATGTTTGTTGTGTCTCTCAGGCATAGGTCACCTGTTTCACTTCACTGAGTAAGCAACCCCTCTGTCCTTCTCGTTTTTCGCTGAAACACACTGCTGTGCACAGTATTGTGCGCATATCTTACGCGCATAGCAGTAATCACGGAGCCGGTCATGTGTTTTCGACGTGGTTTGACCGTTGCTAAAATATACCGCTGACCATTTTGTATTCTAAGGCAGACTGGCTTTTTCAACCTTCCTTCAAGTGCCATCGACCTTCAGCATCTTTGCGCAAACAAAAAGCAACTTACAAATGAATGCTCACTTTCTACCGTATTGTGATATTCAACTTGATTGTTTCAAGCTACGTCAATGCTGTATGTCGAATTACTGATACAGTCGAATCCGTTGACAAAGAAGCTCTTATGCCAAGTTAATTTCGTTCTAATCAGTCCATCTTTGCCATATACCTAATTAGCCGTGTCATTCATGGACAACCGTATGTCCACATTGCACTTCGCCAATTCCATTACTACCGTTACTGCCTCTAAACACGAAATACGGTGTGACATACTCAAGTAAGATAGTTCAATGGTGAGCAGTTAAACAGATTGGAGTCACCCACAATATAATTTGATCGAGGTTATAGCTTAGAGGTTGTACGTAGACAAAATTTAGGGTCGAACCGTTGAAGTTTATGGGAAACAGTGCGAAAATCTTCATAACTGTATGGTCGGTGCGTGCGGTTATTTCTTATAACTGGATTTCTTTATAAACAAGTTTAGTTATGCTGCTTGGTAATCAACAAACGCTTACGGTTGAGCACGTCACCAACCTTTATAACTGGTTCTTTTTGGAGTGATTTTCTTCGGATGAATTTAATACAGAAGGTTCCACTAACTGACTTGAAGGTTAATTTCTACTTACATATCACTTATTTGCCCGTAATCTTCCTATTCGTATAGGCTTTCGATTCATCCTGTTTTGAAAAGAAGCCCCAGGCCCGAGTTGTACTCTTGTTAAAGCTCTCCATAGATTAGAGTTAACAGGACAGTTAGTGTCCACTCTCGAAGCGGTCGGGCATTGGTCACTAGCAGATGTAGCTGAGTGTCTGCGTATAGTAATTCGGTCGTGTCCAGTGTGGGGTCACTGGTGTAGTGGTCTACGCAACTGTCGCACGAAAACGTGACCACATCAACTAGGGACTTTGTGCTCGAACCGTACGGTATATGTCGCGCATATTCAATCCCGCTGCAGGTTGCTGTAAATAGCAGTGCGGTAATTGACGGGACCTGCAGTGTCATACGTTACATCGCGCCATGGGGAAGCCAGTGAAACTTGCAAACATCAACGTCATATCACGTAAATGACTCAAGTCTGCTCACTTTCAAAATTCGCTACCATGACCGGCTAGCTTAAACCGGAGGAGCCTGAATTGCACTGGTTGAAACATCGCCAATGTGGAGACCCTAAAACACCTTATAAAGTGGTTATTTATTGTATGGAATGTTGCTTAAGGGGAGAATTTTGGTTACCATTACAGTCAACCTGAATATGACTCATATTTACTGGTAAAAGATTGTTCGAATTTCTCGTTCTTAGGACAGCCTGTTATCCTTCAGTAATTGGCCTTAGAGTCTCCAAAAGTGAATGCCTTTTCCATGTTGAT
>LOND01000169.1:91083-101132 GCA_014220965.1 Paragonimus kellicotti
AGTTTGTATTTAATAAACATAATAAAACATGGGGCCACACCGTTCAACACTAACTAAACTAACCACAGCAATCTGAAAAATTATCCAACAGACTTTAACAAAATCAACAGGCGTATAGTGGCTGGTCGCGTTCGTACCACCAACATACGGGTTCAGTGAATACAACAATAGAGAAAACCAAAGAATGGCTAGCGGCCAACAGAGGTGACTGGGAAGTTGCCACACCGGTGGTGTTATTGAGCCACCGAGTATGTGTTTGGGCGAGTGCCGAGAAGCCTCCCTTTCAGCTGATAACAATCGAAGGGATCAACGTGAAGTTCTACAAGCTTCCACCTCAAACCTTCCTTAAGCAACAGTTCTTTTCCTACACAGTTATCAACCACTGGAACGACTTCCCATTGGAGGTTGTTAACGGTTTTTCGAGGGACTGTTCCAGTGTTCTGAGATTCTCATTAAGGACACAGTTAGATCAGTATTTCACTTCCTGTAACCCCCAAGAATGGTGCTACATCCTGCTTTCAGTTACAGCTTCTTCAGATCAAACCTCGAACCAGTGTACAAATAGCTGAAACCACAATGATTTAGCAAGGTGGCACGATACGCAAAACAAAACAGAATAAGCGAAATCTAGGGCCAAAATTGCGGCGGTCAGAAAGAATCCGATAATGGGCAACAAGAAGTTGAGGAGTCACAGAATGGGGAGGATTGGCGAATAATGCACGGCGCCGATAACGAACAATATAGTGAAAATCGGAGAGAACGGTTCGCGGTCTGAAACGAATGGTAGTCCACAACACAGATTCAAACAATCAAATCAACCAACTTCAAGAGAACAAACACACGAAGAAGGCGTTGCGCAGGAAAGCATGAAGCCCCATGTGTGTAAAACACTGCGCATTTGAATGGAATGATATGTCTTTAGTGCTGCAGATTTCCAAAACAGAACTGACATCTAGACCGGAGGAGGTTGAAAGAAAGTGTCCTATTTGTGTTCATATTCAAATTACCTTTGGCTGCAACGGCCTCGAAAGCTGTGATTGATCGCTGTAGTTCGTCCCCATTGCGCAATTAACTTCAGCTTTAACGTTTGTTGTTAGTCACATGGGGCTTCGCAGTTTTCCACCCGAAATGGTTTTCACCGCGATCGACTGACTCTTCTCCACTGCCCGTTTATCTGCTACCAAATATGCCTCCGGTGCATCACAGCGTACTTGGTATCCGACTTCATCTTCCTCCAACGAGATGATAGGCAGACCGGTCAAATGAGGCCAACGCTGAACGTTCTGTCCTCGGGTATTCTTTCCGCCCATTCAACCAGTAGCTTATTGACTACAAAGTACTTGTCGACCCTGATCTAGCTTCCACTATCCACCGACAACTTCCAAACTCTGCTTTCAATGTTTAATAGTGTTGGTCTTTTTCTACCTACGAATGTCGAGTGTTCGCTTGCAACTGGCAACTCTAATCGTTCAGCTTCGGACACATCTGTGAGCGTGGCATCAGAGCCGTTATCCAAAAGTGCATACCTTTCAATCGCCTCGACCTTCCCAGCTAACCAGTCATGAAGCCAAGGCGAACCCCTCTATCATGCGAAGAGGTGGCTCCACATCTCAACCGCTACACTTCGAGTTCAGATCCCGAATGTGCCAGGTCTGCATGCATCAGATTATGATCCCGCCCTCCATTGAGAGGCTTGTGAATATTGTATACATTGCTGCGTGGGTTAACACTAGACAAAGAAAGCGTCATTTACGCTCTCGTAGAACCACGCATCGTCCCTTTAATGACCTGCTGTCCAGTCGTCAGCATGTTCACAAATCAGGCTCCTCATCACATACGGCATATTGGTGCGGTATACTTACCATTCCGACGACCGTTGACGTACGAGGTATTCGTCCGAGAATCCGCGTGGAAACCGGTAGCTGAGACACCCTTGCTTTGCCACGTATTCCAGCTACCTTGCTATTTATTTTGACTGTTGGCATTGTCGACATTGTTTGATTGCATGTCTGCACTCTCCCGTTTGTTCGACTGCCCAAGATCATAACAAAAATTTTCGGCCGCTTGCTACTGGTACGTCGCACTCCGCTTTTTATCGTGCTTTGCTTACATCTCACTTTCCCGGTCTAATTTCAGTACACTTCATTGTCTATTATTCAGTTTTCTGGTTTGACTATTGTGGAGAATAGGCACGGTTCTAAACGTAGAAACGTTCCAGTCCTCTACAATTTGGTGAGCCCGAATAATAATCCATTTTCCTTCAGCACTCCTGTTTCGGTTCACTACAATTTAGTGAGTCCCGGTAATAATAGGTTTTCTTTCAGCAATTTTTCTTGGTTTACCGCAGCGAATCAGTGTATTTAAAATCAGTTAACCCCAGTAAACCGTTTGTGTTTCAGGGAAGTTATTTGGCATTAGTTTTATTATTTGTTCCATGCATATACACGTAGCTTTTCCGTTGATTTTTATATTGAGTATATATATCTCTTCCATTTTCACATCATTTCGCAGTGGACACAGATCAGAAGCCGACAATTGGAGCAGTCACCATTACTGTTCCACAGTTCTTAGACATGGAACCCGTCTTATGGTTTATGTATTTGGAGGCGGAGTTCTGCAACCAGCGCGTCACTGCAGATCAAGCTAAGTTTAGTCAACTTTTGGCCCGGCTTCCTAAAGAGGTCACAATGCAAGTACGTGACCTCCTCCTGAACTTACCAACTGAACACGGGTACAAAGCTTTTGAAGATGTTATCAAACGGATCACATCGTCTGACAGATCTCCGCTACAACAACTCTTTAGAGATTTGCAGTTGGGTGATAAGCGACCGTCATATTTGTTGCAACAACTGTAACAGTTGCTACGCCGTTTACTTACGGATGAGGCACTCCTCAAACAGCTGTAGGATGCAACGTCTCCCGGTCAACACACAGGCCATCCTCATAGCTGCTAAGTCCCCGTCCTTGTTGGATTCAGCACAACTCGCAGACGAGATACAGGACCGTTTTTGTACCGGTTCCCCTGTCTCCCTCACAGCGGTGACAAGCCGCACAACGGAAGCTTCTAAGAGTCCCGACTTTTCAACTTCACTGCGACCATCCTGTCCGCCGCCACCAGGTGAACCGGCATGCTGTTTGGGCGGATGCTGCAGCAATTCGACGAGATTTCGCTCGTCTCAGGACACGTTCCTCCTCTCGTCGACGCCGGAGTAAATCTCCGCGCAAACGCCCTCAGACGTCGGGTGATGTGTGCTGGTATCGCAGAGAATTCGGCAACCGGTCGAAGCGTCGCGTCGTGCCCTTTAAACACCCTACTTTAGAAAACGCTCAACCCGGCCAGCAGTGGCGACAAACGTGGCCGGCACCCTCCCTAGCAGTCGCCTCTTTCATATTACGGATTTAAGTTCAAGGACCACGTTCCTGGTCGATACTGGGGCGGAAGTCAGCGTGGTTTCCCCCACGATCAGGCGAGGCGACGCCGCTTCCTTACCTATGCTTCGTGCTGCTAACGGCACGCCCATTCCTACTTATGGTCAGCGCTCACTAACGCTTGACCTTGGTCTCCGGCGAACATTCCGCTGGGTTTTCGCAATTGCAGCCATACCGTTCGCCATTCTGGGCATCGATTTTCTTCAGTAGTTTCGACCTCATGATCGATACCCGAAGACGAAAGTTGATCGATTCCCGTGCAAAAGCTTAGCATCAAAGGCACACAGGCATACACAGAGGCTGCGTGTAATCGGTAGACCAAAAATATCTCTGTAATCTTCGTGGTAAAAATCTTTTCGAAGTTGCCGAAGTTGTTAAAATTTTGATACGTGTTGCAGTTTCTGAAATCGTAGAATTCTGTTGCCTTGACATTCTTTTGTTTTAATCTTCCGAAGACGTAAGCAAGGAGTGTGCGGTAGTTTAATGACAGGGATTATATGGATAAATAACAAAAATGTGTGCATATAAATATAGATATACGTGTAATTATCGTTATACAAATAGGTACATTTATTTCTTCTCTTTCTATGCAAATAACTACACCACTATATGGAATAATTTATAATTATGAGCTGTTTATAGGTACGCATATTTTGGCGTTAATTAATTTGACAACGGATTTATCCATCAACCAATCAGAAAATTCGGCCGTTCAAATTATTTTTTCCCGGGTATGAAAGGAAACCGGCTCCCAACCACAACAACAACAGCCATACCGAATTTCGAAACCGATATACCCTAAGGTCGTTTTCAATTAACGGTCAATTAAAACCAAACAGATTTTGGTGATTTCAATTTTGCACCAGATACCAAGCTCATTCAGCGGTTTTTTGGAAAAAATAATTTTCCTAACTTCGACAACTGAAAAAATCAAGGTACACGACTAGCATTCAAGCTCCCTTCTTCGATCACTACTCGTTCTGGACACAAGGTAAACTCTCCAAAGCGTTTTGTAGAACGGTAGAATTGTATGCACGATTATAATCGCAAAGTTTTGAAACGACGAAAATGTATTTGTCCATATTAGTTACTCAAACGTTCGTTTTCTTTCGTTGCGTAATGTGATTGAAAACGTCACTTATGTTTGTATCAATACTCAGCCGATTTCGTTTCATTTCCTGTCTCATGACGTTTGTGGTACCACCCTCGCGACAAGCTTTGATATTGTGTTTAACGTCGTTCGCGAACGTTCTATGGACATCCCAAATCAAACATTCTACTTTGCGGTTGTTCCGTTATCTCTAACGGAGAATGCTGGAGTGGGAGCTGGCCAGGAACTGAGGGCTTTAGTGCTGCTTCACCTGCGACGTCTGGGAATTGTCGTACCAACCGCAGGCTGATTGGATATCAGCTGGTATGTCTTGAACTTTATCAGGTCGAAGATGGCTGGCCCCAGTTATCCTTAACAGGATCAAAGAGTTGTGGTCACAGTGCCTTCCCAGGAGGAGCTTTGTAGCGGCCTGGAGATTTCATTAACCTGTCTGTGGCAGGATGTGTAAAATAGTTCCAAAACTCACAGCTGCATTTTGTGCCTAGGCTATCGTGAGAGTCCGCATGATGTATGCTGCTCGATTGTTTGTCTGCAGGCCACGCGACAGTTTGGTACGAACCCGAACCACACACGCTCACGGTTTACCCACTCGTCGACCGCCGGCCTTTAGCCCCTCTAGCTAATATGCGTGTCGGTGTCATTTCTGGTGCTATAGTAGATCTGTATACTCCGTCGAGTAAATATCCTGCCCCTACTCTCAGCGGCCTTTGTACACTTTGCGTGTGGTGAATTTAGTATTTGGGGAAACGACTAAATGCGCCGTGCACTAAAAGATGGCTTCCCATCACACATGAATTTGGCAACGTGCAAGTCCAGCGTATCCGCTGCAACGAATGACTAAAAATTTGCACTTGACAAAACTCGTCCGAAACTTCCGAAGGCCTCTGATACTTCTGAGGAACTGACACTTTATTTTTTGCAGCCATAGAGACCAGCCTAATCTAGGCGGAACATCGTTTCGTCTTGATCGTCCCAAAAAGGCTGAAAACTATCCGCAGGGAGCGAATGCTCACTTAGGTAGACCGTTAATATGTGAGGTTGTAACATAGTCATAATGGCAATGGACGGATTTTGTAGAATGCCTAAAATATGCCCATTTTGTTGTAGGAAATGATTTTGTTTTAATGTGTTAAAAATGTATTTTGAGGACGTTAGCAAATCGCGATATTTTGATAAAAAATATGTAGACGCGATAGCTGATATGATTTGGTTGATAAAAGGATTTTAGCAACGATCCCCTCCACCCTGCATCACCGGGCTTCGCATGGTAAGTTCGTATAAATTTGATTGGACACCTCCGTGACATCGAGCAGCAACCGTGCGTAGGTGGCAACATTCAGCCAATCACAATTCACCGGCGTGCTGACCCCGATCTGACCCTTTTTTACGCGGAATTTTACGCCGATTGTGTTCATAGGGAATTGGATGCTTGACTCAAGTCAAGCAGTAGTCCATGTTTAGACACTTATAACTGCTCCATCATTTGCCATACCTTACAAGTTAAGGCAAGCAGTACATCATGCTTAAACACTTATTGCTGCTCCATCCATCCGCCATTAAATATCAGCTAAGTCAAGCAGTATTCCATGCTTATACACTTATAACTGCTACATTCATTTGCCGTAACATACAAATGAAGCAAGCCAGTTATAGCTACTCCACTCATTTGTCCTACTTCATGAGTGAAGTCAAGCATACTCCCTGCTTAAACCCATGTCTGATCCATCCACTTGTCTTACCTTACTAGTTATGCCAAACAGTGCTATATGCTGAAACGCAGGTGAACGTCTGAAGTCACTGAGAACGAACACATGGGGATATCGACGTGAATTATGTATTTGAAGTCTGTGGAAAGTGGTACATACTAACTCCACCTTCATTCAGCACATGATGTAGCCATTGGTTTTCACGCGTTCTGCGTGTCCTTCCGGATGACTGATGCCCTGTATCACATACAGTCGTAGTCATCTTGTTCATCACATCTGATATCTGCAAGAAAACTGTGTACGCATATGTGAATGAACTCACTTTCTTCAATTATATCAACAGGATAGTCGCTCCAGGTTATGTTGATTCGCGCTTTCTTCGGCTTGTGTGTAACCAGTACATTGTCAGCGGGCCCGTCTAAGTCGACATCCGTTGTGGGTGGTGTGCGGGACTTGGTTTTCATAATCACTGGGAAGTGCCAACAATCATCATCATCATAGCAGCCATGAGCCTGACCAAAAGGTACTGTGGCTCGGGCTGCCGCTCACCTCAACAGTGACGTGGAATATCCTAGAAGAAAACGTTACTAAGAAGGTTGAAAATTAATAGAAGTCTAAGCGGAAGAACTAGAAATGGTATGGATGCAGATATAATGCCGGGTACGGTAAACGCTCAGCTGGCATGCGGAGTACGTGACCTAACCATCGCAGGCTGTGCAACGTGAGTAGTTGACCGATTGATCGCGCATCCCGTTCCGGAATACGCGCCGGCGAACTGCCACATTGCTCACGCGATCAGTCCACTTAATGTGGGCTATTTGGCAGGAGACAACGATGGTCAAATACAGCAAGCTTGTTGATATCTTCCTTGCGAACAGGCCACGTTTCCGAACCATAGAGCAAAACAGAACGCACACAAGCATTATATACTCTTCCTTTCAGCGACAATCGAACGTCTTTTCGACGCCACAGATGACGCAGGTTGGCAAAGGCAACTCGTGCCTTTGCTATCCTCGTTGATATCTCATCAGCAATATTACAAGCTGACGAGATAATGCTACCCAAGTAGGTGAAACTGTCCACAGTCTCAAGCGGATTACCTGCAATAAAGAAAGTAGGAGTGGAAATGCCCCAGTCTTGAAGTAACACACTTTGAAGGTGCGAAGCGCATTCCATACAAACCAGCCCGGTCACTCACCTTGTTCAGCATGGTCTGCATGTCTTCGGCAGAGGGGCTAAGTAAGACAATGTCGTCCACATACTGCAGATCTAGGATCACTTCTGCTTCCGACGGAGGGCCGTCTGGAACGCAACAACTGACCATTGAGGTCCCGTCGTCCACATGGTCTGGTTGAGGCCAACTGAACTGATCTTCGAAATGTTCAGCCCACCTGTCAAGTCGACGCGATTGATTGGTGATAAGTGAACCATCTTTCTCACATATGGTCTCACTTACACCGACTCGACGACCAGTTTGCACTGGCTGAAGTGGAGGGAACTGACAAAATTAACAATTCGAAACGTGCACCTACCAGGTGACTGAGGTTGAAGCTGCTTGCCACAGAATGGACACTCGTTTATGTCCGCCATTTGGATGCATTCAGAGTGAAAAATCAGCTGATCGGCATCACAGCGATAGCTGTCCATCTGTACCGGGTCACCGCAGTGTCCACATGGCAATCCTGTTCCAGGCTTCTTCACCCATCTCGGTGGCATACTGCTTGTAGACGAGCCAGTGGGAAGTCGTACAAAGGGAAGTCAGTTTGGTAAATGCAATGTTGCTGTTAAAACAGGTCACCGCCGTGCGGCTGCTGCAGTCGTGCAGTTTTTCAAGTACATTATGCAGGGCTTTCTAGTGACGGTCGAAGTGGCAGGTTGTACTCCGCCAACCACCGCTCATGAATGGGGACACGACCTTTGTAAACGGAAATGAAAACTACAAAACGCCTTACCGTAGGGGTAGAAGTGTTTCCGAAACACACATCGAACGGTAAAAAGTACACTCACATGTGCCCTGCACGCTATCCACGACGAAAGCGTCACCATCATGTTGCACACGAAGCTGCAGTGTTAAAGGTGATCACTAGAGAATCGCTTACTTCGCACTCAGATACTGTTTCGAAATGGAGTCGTGGAGTCCGTCCGTTCAGATGTTTTTGGACAAGATGGCTTGCGAACGTGGTCATTCTGTGAAGAATGTTCTTGACATACCAGTCTACATCGACAACTTCATGACGGTCGCATTCGTACGTCGTTTGTATTTCGTACTCCCGCATCAGCCACTCGCTGTGGATCCATAATTTTGAATGGCAACGGCTAGGAAATCCCTTGCGAGCGTCCTCTTCTTCAACCGTCCGTTTGCATTCTCCAGCCTATTATTCGTACGACTGCCGAAGTGGACAACATCGCTTTGCGCATGAATGGCCCACTTGAGCTTGATGTACAGCCAATGACACAACAAATAATTCAGAAACCTCTTATCGGTTCGGCGGATGATATGTAAGTCACGTTTGAACCTACGGTATACGGTGTAAAGGTGCAGTTTATTTTCTTCATTGTCTACCGTAGCCATTCGGTGGAAGAGATAACGACTGCGGAAAGAGTTCGTCTGTTAACGAACATGACAAACAAATGTTACCCACTTACGCTTACGTACGCATCCCGTACATGAAAGTAACACAACATTATGTCGCAGCCGAACACCACATGGGCTGCTCTCATTTGCGCGGCCATCTTATCCATGACAAACGTCTTCACCACAATGTGCTCGCCCATCATTTCTTGAAAAATTTCGAACAGCCTACGTAGTGAAGCATACTTCTCACTACGAACCTACCCGTACATCACGGGTCGGCCGTGTCCCATACCTTCCCGCATGGTGCGCACCACACCTATCGCATTAATCACCGACAGAACTTCCTCAAGGTTCTCTGATGTTCCGTTACCATTGTTACATAACAAACTCACTGGACATTGCAGGCTTTAACTTGCGGCGGATGTTTCCAACGTCAGCGGTTGTGATAAACTTTCCGTAAACATCCGCTACGTACTGTTTAATGTCAGCAGCTGGTGTATTGCACTGGAACAGGCTCCTTCATTCGTTCAATTCACTGGCGGTGAGTCCCCAAATTGCAGGATAGGATTCGTATGGCAGACGATTGAGGGTGGTTGTGCTCTAGCTCGAAAGAGCACACAACCAGACAGCATTTCGTCGGACCACATGAAATCGTGATCTGCAACATGTGTCGCGAGAACTGATTTGTTAAAACTAACAACAGTTAACCCACTAGACACACCCCTGCATACACTCCTACGCCTTTTATACTTCGTACAACGATAAATCTGCACGGTTTTCAGGGAACCATGCAACCTTACCTTATCGTACTTCAGAACCGTTTTCGACCAACGGCTCGGCCCACGAACGTAAATAACGCCCACCTTCTCCATGTACCTCTGAAGGCACTCCTGGAACTGTGAGAAAGTGCGAAATTCAAGGTTCTCAAACATTGCCTTAAAAGTCGCAATGTAATCCATTTTCTGCAGATGAAAGAAAATCATAAATGAATGACAAAATGAAAGTGAATGTAAAAGTTACCTTAACATTCTTGTGTTTACATTCTTACACGAAACCAATCAAAACAACATCAGCCATGCCGAATTTCGAAACCAATATACCTAAGGTCGTTTTCAATTAATGGTCAGTTTAAACAAACAGATATGAGGTCGTGACGCAAATTTCGGTGATTTCAATTTCTGCAGCAGATACCAAGCTCATTCAGGGGTTTTCTCGGAAAAATCATTTT
>LOND01000169.1:102022-116391 GCA_014220965.1 Paragonimus kellicotti
GGTCTACCTAAGTGAGCATTTTGTTCCCTGCGAATAAATTTCGACCCCAAAAAGAGGAAGGATAAAACCGACTTTAAATAAACTGCTCATTTTCAGTGGATTTATAGTTCCTCTTGAAGGTTTGACGTTTGAGATAACCCGTTGAAGCCACCTCCAGTGTGTTCAGTTTAAGTGTCCCTGACATATTTACGAAGGAACTAATCGCTTCACAATGCAAAGCTATTGCTCACCTTCTTATAACAAATATTTATAATAAACACGAGTTAGGACTAACTGCTTCGTATGCTGATTTTTCAACCGTTAGACATGCTTCCACACTGTGTGGCATCTTTTGTTTGTGTGACAGAGTTCACAAGGAGGTTGTAGGGGACTAGCCCAATACAAAAGTATAAACTCGAATAGTCAGTTCGAAATGCAGCCGCCGAATAGCTCTCTATAGGCAACCCCGATCTACGCCGAACAGGAGCACCAAGGAGACGAGACGCGCGCACCAAAAGTGTATTGCTAAGTAGAATCAATTCAAACAAGTGGTGTTCACTTTGTACAAGAACAAGTGCTGTAGACTATATATAAAAATAAAGCGAAATATGAAAATATGTACAATACCCTATAAGGTCTGATGAGTGTTGGCTATCTTTATCTCAGGACCTGTTGTGAGAGTCTTCTTCGTGTGATTTTCGTTGGTACGCTAAAGCTTACGCTCAAGGTCATGGCGGTTGACTTGATTTTTGGCGTGTGTGAGGTGGGGTTCCGTGTTATTTTGCTTGGATGGAAGTAATTCGAACAGCCGAATTTTCTGACGTTCCGATGGAATAGTCCGTTGTCAAGCGAATTGATACGAGAATATTTGCACGTAAACGCCCTCTTATATTTTAATATGCATGGACAAAGGTTCTCCGTTAAGTGGAGTACCTCAGGGGTCAATCCTCGCCCCTCTGCTCTTCCTGGTATACATAAATGACTTGACCGACAACCTGGTCAGCCCATGTTACCTGTATGCTGATGACATAAAGCTGGTGGGAAATGCGTCGGACTCGGATGCCCTCCAAGAGGACATTCTGAAGATCTGCGAATGGACATTAAGGTGGGACTTACCACTGAATGTTCTCAAAAGTCATATCCTCGCTAATGCTTCCCACTCGACCCCAGGTATATAAGGGATGCACATGGACGGACAATCGAGCTAGCAACTAAACAGCAAACGAGAGACTTAGGTATCCAAATCACTAGCACATTTGCTCCATCTGCACAGTGTGCCGCAGCCGCGACAAAAGCACGGCGGGCGTTATACCGACTGAAATCCGCGATCGCCAACCCATGTCCAGCAGTGTTCATCCCACTTGGAATATTGTGCCCAAGCTTGGTCACCGTATCTCATAAAGGACATAGCTGTCCTCGAAAAGGTACAAAAGCTAGCCACACGTATGGTATGGGGTATGAAGGGTCTAAGCTACCAAGACCGACTAAGCTCGTTGAACTTATTCTCGCTCGAACGCCGGCGGGTAAGAGGAGACCAGCTCACCCACCACATCGGCACAGGTCCCCCGGCATGCCCATCAGTGATACATCAGGACAGAGATTTAAGAGGTCATAGGTTCCGATAGAGAAGACAAGATCACGATTAGCTGTTCGATTTAACTTTTTCACTAACCGGGTAGTCAACTCGTGGAACAAATTGCCTGCAAAGATTGTTGAGGCCTCCAGCGTAGATGTATTCAAAAGAGAGCTAGACAAATGTTGGAGCAACCTTTTTTTCCTACTCTGTACTAATCGAAAATGATCTGCTTGCTTCAGGGCAACCAAGATTTGTCATCTTTCTTCTGTCCCTACCCTTAGACCACTACCGAACGCAGTGCATCGACAGAAAACGCAGTCTGGTCAATCTCCGGATCACACCAGTCAAGCATCAGGACGTCAACAGGCGCAGGCCTTCATCAAGTCCTGGATTTGAAATTGATTTCCATAATTGTGGGCTAATAAACGCACAAACGTTTATGCATCCCTGGGAGTACCTTCATGACAAATGCCATTGAAATAAGTGCGAACACTATTTTGGGAGACAGGGCAGAATACGTCGTGTTTTATATTTTTTGCAATACTATTCGTACGAGTTTACCCAAACTTGATATACCTTTTATTCTATTGAATTTCCCCAAATTTTCGCGTGAAGGGAAACCGACTGTTTGGGAAGGGAGCTGACGCTTTACTGCAAATCGCCGGCATGATGCGCAGTTTTCACTGTGGAGGGTTTCAGAATCACTTAAATTTCTGTGATAAATTCATGCCCATCGGAAACCCTGTCAAATTCGAGCCCACATTCTGAAGAATGTTAACGGTGACAGCCAGGTTCAGAAATTCGCCGATGAACCTCCTGGGAAATCAGCCGTTTGTCAACGACATTCACAGTATACAAGAAACATTTGGGTAAGGATTTTTATAAGGCTTTTGTGATATACGGTGACGAAAAGGACTCGAATGATCCACTGTACTGGTTGTTTCATGGTATCTCTCGTAAGATTTACTTGGTGTCTGGTCTGAATATATATTTTCGGTTTATCTCATTTCCTTTTTTATCGAAGGGAAAATAGGAAAAGCGAGTTATCAGATCATAGAATTTCTAGCTTTTCCTTGTTATCACTTGTCCGTGATGTCTAAGGTCACCAGATCACCTCGCAACCATACTGAGAATAGCACGGTCGGGTCCCAGTTAAACTAAACTATGTTCTACATACCATTTAAGATATCGAAGCATTGTTAAAGGGTATTTTCCCTTTCTCATTTGTCGCAGCGTTGTGGGATCCACGGAACTCACGGATGCATGAAACTGGACACCAGCCGACTACCAGCCTCAAGTCCTGTGATCCGAATTGAACCGAAATTCGCGCGGGTCTTGTGATTTCCGCGGTTGTAACGCAGCTTGATGTGTTGTTGACGCCATCCAGTTGTGTAAGTCGTGCATTTCTTACTGAGCCTTTACCTCATGCTTGTTAATGCCGGCTCCTTCTGCATGACTCGCCGAAACCCCTTCGGAAAAACGCCGTCCCACAGTGTTGCACAAGTTCACGGTTCAAGATTACAATGAGTAACTGCAACCAGAGCGTACGGCCTGCTTGCCATGCCGTGAAAAAAAAAATTCAAAATCTTCAGTAACCCGCTGACGTATGGCAGTTGTCGTCATGAGCAACTAAGAAAGTACTCTATACCTGTTGCGGTTGTAAAACGTTTTGGGGACTACGGTATCGCGCTTACTAATCACTTGCTCTTTGGTTCGTACGCCCAAAGTTTCCTCAGCCTTATGTTACCGCAGTTTGGAAGTCGTAAGTGGAATACAGTGAGTCTGCGAGCAAACTTTCTTTATTGATTTTTTCATCGTACAACAAACAGACTTCACTGTAAACAAGTAAAGTCGCTATGGGCGGTAAACGTGCAAGAACCCTCAATACGGCTGCACGCCATCCGAGCACAGTCCGACTGAGCTCGACGCTGCGCTATCAGGCACGCATTTAATAGCTGCTTAGAGGTCACGCCATTAGTTGCCACCACCACTTAAGCTGGTAGTGTATTCTACCTGTTATAGATATACATTGCGAAGTCCTCTGGATCGCCGCTTGAGAATTGTAAGAGGATTAACCCCTAACTTGCTCTCCTTTTTGGATAGAGAAATCTGTTCTCACTTCCTCCCCGTATCACCACGTAAAGTTCGGCATAATACGGTAGTATCACCGCGATGTCGTCGATAACTCTGGGGGCACATGTTCGAGTGATCTGGCTACCGGTTCTAGGAAAGACCCCACTACAAAATCTATACGCATGACTACGTTGTGCTCTTTCAACTTAGTTTATCTCGCTGTGTACAGGGATACACGGTGGCGTAGCCCTACTCTAGTCTAGGACGAACATGAGGAGAAAATTAGACAAAAGATCTGAACACCTTAGCGAAGGATCGACAAATTGCTTCAAGCGTCCTCCTGGCTTTGTCGTAGATCTGCGTCGTGTTGACCTGCGTTTTTAGAGTGTCAGATATCAACACGCCAAGGTCCCGTTCACTGCTACCTTGTGTTAACAAATACCCGCCAAAATGATACGCCTTGACATCTCCCAGGTGTATGGAGTAGCACTTCTGTGGGTTCAGAAGCAGATTCTATTGGACTACCCACCTTGACACGTGGTCCAACTTCTCGCAATATTTCCTTGTCCTCATCTGAAGCTAAGGTCCTCCATATCTAGATGTTATCCGCAACGACGAGACAGGGTGATTGTAGCTAGTCTAGTGTGTCGTTGGTGAAGAGAAAAAAGCAACAAGGGCGCGAACATTGATTTCTATATAAAACGACCTAGAGCAGGCAGCCAGTCCGGTAAGTGTTGATTGACCATGACATCAAATTACCCAACCTGAACGGAGTCTGCCATTCAGTGTAATATAGGCACGCCGATATCGTACGCTTTCAATTTGGTTAGTGAACAATTGTGTAGATCTTTGTCAGAAGCTATGCTGAAATCACGAAACACAACATCCGCGGTCCTGCGTTCAGTTCTCGCTTCTACCCGTTGATCACTGGCAAGCCACCCAGATACTTTCAGATCCTCTTTTTGCTTCCATTCCAGAACTTCCACATTCACCCACTAAAACTGGTGGGTCGCACACTCTGCACACCAGTGGCTCCTTATTTTTCCCAGCGAGTCTTCATTAGTTATTCTGTGCGCTGTACGCATGGTTTGGTTTATTGTTTAAACTGAGGACGATAAGCTGCTCATCTGCTAAGCACAAAACAGTAGCCAGATTGGTGTCCGCTAGAAAGATACTTAAGACAATCCTCGAATGCATCAGACCCTCAATCTGGTAGACTTCATCTTCACTTCTCATTGGCAGGCAGAGAAAGGAAGCCAGAGCTTGTTTGTGTCCGAGTTGATTTCGGTTCGGGTTCTGAAGGCGATGGAGTGAAATCAAAATGTCGTGACGTTGGACCGTATTGCGACAATCGGCATGCTGGATGTTAACGAACGTCTTACGTTTCAAGGTCAAAAACTGTTAGCAGTGGGTTTAGGTAGGTTGGCTAAACTAATGAGATGATTGAGATCACCTCTCAGAAGTGGCTATGGGCATGACATGTTAAGCAATTACTTGCAAAGCTGTGCCCGTGAAGCGAGCGTTTATATGTATATTTGGCACACGATAACCACATGGAGTGTCAAACGTGCCACAATTGAAGTGAGCACGCACGCCGGATTGCATCACATTAGCTATGCTGGTGGATTAAAAAGCAGACGTTCAGCACCGGGCTAATCAGCAGCCTAGTCAACGGCTAGTCGATCATATGGTTTGGACCCAGCAAACATGTCTCACTGCTTCTCTTCTGCAGGTCACTCCCCTTACGAACGCACCAGATCCCCTAATGCTTTTACAGTATCGACAGCAGTATAACTTGTGCATTTGGAGTCATCTACCATCCCCCAATCACAGCGCCACTGAACGACGACTGAGACGCTCGGGCTTCGTAGTTGATAAGAACAAGGGATTGCAAATTTATTCATTCTGGGAATATTTCAGCCATCCGCAGATGACTTTAGTTTCTAGGCACATCTGTCGGCATAAATTCTGTGATAATCAGATTCTCCTGCGTTGCTATGCACCTGAGCTTCTCCGAATATATTCAAAACTCACTCAGGTGGTATCGTGATAGCTGGTTTTCCTAATTACGTTTCGCGTTGTTTTTCGAAACGTTGGTGGTCTCCACTGTCGCTCGAATCGCTACTCTAGGTCCAAGCGACCACGTCACTTTCGCGTCCCATCGCACCAAGTTCTCACCATCAGGAAGTCGCTAAGCAGGGCACGTAGGAAATTATTCCAGTGGTCTCGTTAAGCATCCGTTGGATGGTCACAGCAAACCGGTAATGATTATGAGCCCTTTAAATCACCTGACGTAGAACTCGCGCTCTTAGGAAGTAAGTTTTGGGAAGACTTTGAGCAGGACAGTTCTCAGTGAGCTCCCACTGAGTCCGATGCAACGCGACTGTTAGGCGCAACCGCCTCCAGCAGTCCGCCGAGTCGTTCGAAGGAAGATCTCAAAGCATTTTATTCTTATCTGTCCAGCCTATACCTTTCTAAGCCAATTGTCAGCAGTAGTGCCAGTTAGAGTCGCCCTACTGATTCCTATACTAGGGCCACTGAAGTTATCGTTACCCACCTTCAGGCGACGGGCGTCAATAGCCGTGACCCATCTCAGCTACCACGATTCTCAACATAATGTCGAGAACCCATTTTTTTCGAAAGAGGCCGGCTGGAAGGTCTGTCCGAATGCGAAGACTGCGTTCAAATGTGAGTGCTGTTCAACTTAAAATTAACCGAATCCCCAACTGCTCATCAGACATCTGAATATCTCTAACCGATATGACTGGGAGGTTCACGCAGTTCAAAATCCATTAGCAACCAATTCCCGGTAATACCCCGTCCACCTTTCCCAAAGAGTGTTCTGAAGGCTCCACTGTATCTTTTTTCGCCGACTCGCTAATGAAGGATCATGTCTCTAAGAAATAGAAGCGCCGCCACATGGCACCAATTCATGAAGATAGTGACCGTGGCGATGCTGCACCTTATCGTTCCATTACTTTCCTCTCGACTGTACCAAAAGTTCTGGAAAGCCCTGCAGACGATCAAATCCGACATCATTTGCAACAGCACAAATCCATTATTTCTGAGCAACACGGATTCCACCTAGATCGCTCCGGTGGTCCGACCGATGCCTCTTACCTTGACGAGGGGGTCGGGGCTTGTGTGTGCTGTTCGCGTCGGCGGCCTAACTGCTGACTAAGGAATCCGGGTCCTTCCAGGGTTCAACGCCTGTCAGGACAGGCCAGAAGGGAAGCAAGCCAGACGGAAAGCAGTTACACCAATGAGGATGTATGTCGGCATTACCTCGCCACCGCGTAGCAGTGCTTAGGTTAGTGCAGGCACGAGTCCATGGTCGCCATTAGCAGCAGAACTATTTTTATACGCTGCCGCCCACCTGCTGTCTTCCGTACAGAAGCAAGGGGGTAGAAAAGTACCTCAACAACAAAAGCCCACTCCGATCGCGCCAACGCTGAGCCGTGACCGCCGCGTATGTATCCAACCGTACGAAAACAATCTACACTCAAAAGCCCGGGTGTAAGGGCTTGAATACATCCCACTGCCGCGCAGCAGTGCTGAGAATCAGACATCAATGTCTTATTCACTGCGCCCTCGGGCTAGGCAAGCCCCTCACTGCCAAGTGAGTCAGACTTTTGAGTCATTGGCTCCGGGTGGGGTCCCCAAAAAACCCTGTATCCTGTTGTCTCGCAGGTCAGACTTTTGAGTCAGAGACTCGGGGTGGGGTCCCTCAAGTCAACCCCCTTCCGCGGCATAAACGACCGGGAAGTATCAGAAGTTATCGTTCTCCTGACAGTGCCACTTATTCACCCAACACGCAATTCCCCTACTGTTTTACCTCTCATTTCTCCCCGCCTTCCATGCGCCTTCGGGCGATAATTGTTTTCTGAGGCCAAGACAACTGGTAAACATTGGCGCTTTCATTGTTCGTACTCTCCGACAAGTCGGTGAGCAAGCTGCTCTGGTTAGTACCCTCTCAAGTCTGAAGGCTTGGATGTGTCGTGTGTTCGGAGGACGCGAGGTCGTACCGATTCTAGCACCTGTACTGCATCTTGAGCTCAAACCTCCCTACAGAAACTTCGATCCGAACCTTCTCTCTTAGGGTTTTTGTACCGGGGAAGCTGCAATCCGCGGTCCAAGCGGAGGGAACGCAACTGGAGTTCCAAGAAGTAGAGCAATGTTGCTCGATGATCCCAGTGAAACCCAGGCGAAGTGTGCGTTGTCAGCAACCTCGAAGTACATCGTAAAGAAGGTCTGGCTCGACGCAAAGTCAACGAAAGACGTTCTGTGTTCATTATACGGCGTACGCGTCCAACAGACAGCTGATTCGGATGCAAAACCCCAAGGATGGCGTTCTATGACGCCCCGTTGACGCGATTCTGAATTTTTACTCTATACCAAAGCAACGTCAGACATCATCGATGACTAGCGGGCGATTGGAATGCCACAGCTGGTCGACTTCCGGGAACGAAGAAGCGCTGTGGGAGGCTCACGTTCCGCGTGTCGCCGGCAACGCACGACATGGTCCGACAGACTGTCTGCAAGCTGGCTGCATTCCCATGGTCCCTATATTGTCGCAGCACAACAGTTCCAACACAGAAAGAAGCACTGGGTTGACATGGAGAACCGCCTGGTGGTGCCTTCTCAGCCGGTGGACGCAGTTTGGATCAATATAGGCAGGTCCAGTTACAGGTGGCCCGCCGACTCGTTAAGTTCACGTCTGCTTTTGGAGCAACACCGACCGACCGGTGCGTGTTGTGCGTGCGCCCGGGTTGTGGGTCATTCCACTGCCAGAGAAATACAGGTCGTCTTTCGTTAATAATGCAAGGTAAATTAATTGGCATCCGAGCGATGAGGGTGTGAAGAACGCTTACCAGGCGATTGGTGAACAAGTTGCCCAGTTCGAGTCAGGTGAAAGATCCTAACGAACACTGGGAACAAATCACAGCAGCTATGAAATAATGCTGTGAAGAGGTATGTTCCGAAGAGCCTGTTCAGTTGCGAAAGAAATGGATCCAGTCGCGTCGATAAACCCTTAGAACGACGTCCGGCTGGATTCCCCCACCTTGGTTCTGAATGTGATGAACGACCGCGAAAGAACGTGAACGCAAACTGCACAAAAGTCCTGGCGCCAAGAGACCTGGGGGTAGCACTAACTGGTCGAACAGTCGAAAGAGATGGAAAGGGCCTTTTTATCTGGAAATTGTAGAAGGCTTTTTTTCCCTAATCCGTGGTTGTACTGGTCGTCGAGTCGGTGTAAGTGAGACCATATGTGAAAAAGATGGTCACCTCATCACGCAATCAAATCGCGTCCGACGTGATAGGCGGGCTGGAGCATTTCGAAAAGAAACAGTTGTCAGCTGCTTCTCGAACCAGCCTAATGTGGATGACGTGGACCCTTTTCGAATAGGTCAGGTTATTGCGTTCCAGACGGCCCTCCGTCGGAAGCAGAAGTGGTCCTAGAGCTCAAATTATTGAAGCGTAACAAGGCTCCTGGACCAGACCTCATCCCTCCTTCTCTTTTCAAGGATGGCGGGGAAAGGTTAATATCAGAACTGACTAAACTCCTCCAGACGATTTGGGAGACTGAAGAGGTTACGTCGAGATCTGGCTGGCGTCATATAACAGTAATTCCCATTTTTAAAAAGGGGTCCCGAAGTCTATGTGACAACCATAGAGGCATCAGTTTGGTATCTGTTGCCTTCAAGTTACTCACTGGCCTCTTTTAGCGTGGCGCTCGACGCAAAACAGCCAGGAGGAAAAGCCCAGATAACAGGTGAAGAACAGACAAGAATTCCATCCGCGTTCGATGGGGGTGCGTTGATCTACACTTTAACCTTGCGGACGTAGTCTTGTGGAACATCCGCACCTCTATTGCTGAGGGAGGGGGCGGCCGGCCGACGGTCTGTCTTTTTGGATCTGAAGCTGCGCTTGCGATTCAGTAGCTCGTAACCGTGCGCGCTGGAACTGTCTTCTTCGCAAGGATACTAGGGAACATACGTGACCTCTGTGAATCACTGTATGCTCACTGCCAGAGCAGGTGAGGTTTATGGGCAGCTGTCTCGGGAGTTCATCACTTCTAGTGGTGTTCGTCAAGGGTGTCCGATTTCCCCTTTCCTGTTCAATTTTTATCATGGATGAAAGCCCGGGAGGATGCGCTAAGGAGTCGGCCAGTGGTGTGGTGTTGAGCCTCTTCCTGGAGCTTTGGGTTGACCGAGTCAGGAGTAGTGCAGCAACGTCGTCTTAACGGTTAGGCCCCTCATGCCGAAGACATGCATACATGCTGAACAAGGTGAAATGGGCCGGCTGGGGTGTTATGAATGCGCTTGCATAACCTGCGACACCTGGAAAGTGTTGACTCGACATAGATGGGCATTTCCACTCCTACTTTCTTTATTGCAGGTAATCCACTTGAGACTGTGGACAGTTTCACCTACTTGGGTAGCATTATCTCGTCAGCTTGTAATATTGCTGATGAGATATCAACGAGGATAGCAAAGGCACGAGTTGCCTTTGCCAACCTGCGTCATCTGTGGCGTCGAAAAGACGTTCGATTGTCGCTGAAAGGAAGAGTATATAATGCTTGTGTGCGTTCTGTTTTGCTCTATGGTTCGGAAACGTGGCCTGTTCGCAAGGAAGATATCAACAAGCTTGCTGTATTTGACCATCGTTGTCTCCGCCAGCCCACATTAAGTGGACTGATCGCGTGAGCAATGCGGCAGTTCGCCGGCGCGTATTCCGGAACGCTCGGGATGCGCGATCGATCGGTCAACTACTCACGTTGCACAGCCTGCGATGGTTAGGTCACGTACTCCGCATGCCAGCTGAGCGTTTACCGTACCGGGCATTATATACTGAGACCACCAACAGTTGGGTGAAACCACGTGGTGGTCAAGCGACAACGTGGTCACGAAATATGAAAACCCTGACTGCTCCACTGAGTAAAGTGGGTAGGTGTCGCCTGCCTGGATGGGGTCCTCGTGATCACTCAAACCGCTGGTTGGAGACGCTATCCGAGATGGCGGCGTGTCGCAGTCAATGGCGTACCTGCATCCATACCATTTCTAGTTCTTTTGCTTAGACTTCTATTAATTTTCAACCTTCTTAGTAACGTTTTCTAGGATATTCCACGTCACTGTTGAGGTGAGCGGCAGCCCGAGCCACAGTACCTTTTGGTCAGGCTCATGGCTGATATGATGATGATGATGATGATGATGATGAGGTCACTCGTGTACCATTAACTTGCTCGCTGGTAACTGCAGGACAAAGAATTGATTCCGGTCGGAATATGTACGTCGTTTGTCTACACTTCGCAAAAGCATTTTGTAGAATCTCTTTAGCTAAAGCCAGGTGGAGCCGCTATAAGACTAATAGTCTGATTGAGAGGATGCCTCTGTTAGAGTTCACGGCGAATACCCCAACGTTCATTCGACGATTAAAGTTGCACCATAGGGATCAACATTAAACCTCTTACTACTCCTATTTGTCAACAGCGTCTTTTTATGCATCGCGGGTACCCGATGTTCGCCATTGGCAGTAAAATATGGTCCTCGCTTTACTGGATTACGGTTCATTCCAGTTAGACTCTGATACACCCCATCATCGGTCGGTGGAAAGCCATCTCCCATCCAGTTTAAGCAGATGCATGGTTAATCATGTCCACCCGAGTACAGATGATGTCACATGGCTGTTGCCGCCCTTCTGTCTATTTTACAACATGACTTACAGATTTTCTGCAGCACTAGTGCGGCGCCAGTCACGCGACACGCCACCCAAAACTAACTTAAGTCGTTCGCACCAGATCTAAATCCCTAATCTTTATATTTTGATAAGGGCATACTTGGAACTCAACGTACAGGTCTATCCACTCTACTTACATGAGGACGTCAGGTTTCTTGAACCTGTTCAGGGACGGGCCGTTAAACGAGTAGTGGAAATACTGGGACTGTCAAGTGTCACAATTCTCAAGTAATTGCCCGCGTTAAATTTTGAATGCTGTCGTCTTTGTGGCCACGTAATGTTTTACAACCTCCCACTCAACTCGGCCCTGCACTTGAGGACTGAAGCTCAGCGACAAGTCCTTAAATCTTGATTGATCGCACAGTAAGCTATGTTGTAAGAACAGTTCTTTTTGCCCAAGCTACCCATTGCTGGAATACTTTTCCTCTGGGTTTTTTTGGCGGAAGCTTCAAATGCATTCAGAAGCTCATTTGGCAGGCACCATGTCGAAGTACACTCATCAATCGCGGTGTACAACGCCAGGTTTGAGCGTTGGTTACCTACCAAGAAATCGCGGTACTTAACGGTACATATACATTTTTATTCAGCTACTCTTTCATTTCTTTTTTTACTCACCTATACTTCTTTTTTTGCAGACCGAATTGTGTGTGCAATGCGCTCTGTCTCTTTGTTTGCTCGCCGTAATTTTGCCCGTTTTTGGAGCCATGATTGTTGTGGGCCACTCTTCTTGCCCTAGTTGTCGGTGGTAGTTCCTCGTACATGTAGCTTCCTTATAGTCATTAAATTTACTACACATTACATTCATCTCTGTCTATCATGATCCACGCATTGTTTATTCTCTTGCATTGCTATCTTCACATCACGTCTGGTGACGGGTATTCGTATTCACTCTTTCATCAGCAAGGTTGAGTGGCAGGTCATCTGCAGTTCAAAAACTTTCTGGATCTGCAACCGACCTACTAATCCCCGTTGAACCTTACCACTTCAACTGAGATATTGTTACCAGTTTTTTTTTCTTAAATTTCAGCCTTTCGCTGACAAACTTACGATCTTACGCACAGTTTCGGAAGCTCCAAACATTCCTGCTTTCCATCTTCTTCAGCAAACGGCAGTTCCATTGATTGACCTGAACTTGCTACAGTGACGAAAGTGGTCTACCGCATGGATCTCATTCGCAAAAATGTGGACGCTGTTACCAAGGATATGTTAGAGAAAGCGGGTGTGAAAGCTTCCAAAAAGGCACCTACCTTTTTTGCACAAAATGTTAACATCCTGGTTGTAAGCAAACTTGTGCCCTGTAAAAAATTCTTTCGGGTCCACTTACCTCATCGCACAAAAGAAGTTTCCGTCTGTTTGATAGTTAAAGATGTTGATAAGAAGGATTTCAACAAGTCTGAAGACGCATGGAAAATCCGCTGGAAGTCAGATGCGCTAAAGATTGACCCTGCCTTGTCATCTATTCCTTCTCCAACATTCCTCCCCCTGCGCGAGTTAAAGCTCTCCTATCAACCGTTTGCTGCCAAAGAAAGATTGTCAGCCACTTTTGACGTGTTCTTGGCCGACCGCAGAATTGTACATCATTTGCCGGGAAATTTGGGCAAGGCTTTTTACGGTAGAAACCGTGGAAAGATTCCCAATCCGATCCGTCTAACGAACTGTAATATCGTGGAGGCCATCAATACGGAGGTGAACTATGCTATTTTCCAAGTTCGTGGGCATGGAACATCGGATAGCCTTCCTGTTGGAAATATGGAGCTACCCATGAAACATCTTAGAGAAAATATCCTCTCTGCGGTGAGTAATTGTATTACAATCTGATATCCCCTAAAATGCGGCTCAACACTGCTCAATGGAGTTGCATAATCCATTCATTTTCACGATTGTTTGGTTGAGAGAGACCTTAGGGTGGTACAGAAATGAGTATTACCCAGAATCTTGTCTCACTATCCCGTGTCATATCACTGTGTAAATAATTTGATTCCTTATTGATTTTCTGTACGGTGGTCAGGTCGGGAAAGTTTATCACAGTGATTACCACTTATATAATCCATGTACGTATAAGCAACGAGTTGCAGTTTGTCATTTTCGGCTAATCCACGTGTAACTAATCAATTTAAACTTCAGATTACTGCTCAATTTAATATTATTGACATCTTTGACGAAAGGCACTGCAAACAATCATACTATAAAGGAGATTGTATGCATCGTATATATATATATATATATATATATATAGAAAGTTTGAAGCTCCTGATAAATGAGGACGATAGTCTCGGAAATAGGACGAATCTCTCTCCAAAAGAATTGATTCAGTTAGTGGAGCTTTGCATGGAGACCTACCTACAATTTGATGGCCGAGTCTACCTGCAGAAGAGAGGCACACCAATGGGCTCACCCATATCAGGATTACTTGCAGACGCCGTAATGAAGCACTTCGAATGTGAAGGAGTTTGAATTTGGCCTGTGTGATATTTGGATGCCCAGTGGTTGGAGCATCCTTTGTGCTGCTTCAGATGTGCCGTGAATATATGGCACTGTCATTCGCGTTTTGGGTTCTGTACGTTCAGTTCTTGTGAATCCTCTGATAGATGCCTTTATGAAGCTATTAGGGTACCCATTAGAAGTGAACAGTTTGAACAGGTGCTTTCGTTCTTGTCTTCTTAGTTCAGTTGAGCTACAGTGCGTGTCTGCACGTCGAAATAATGTTCGCACGCAGCTTTTAAGTTGACAGGCTGGATGATTGCTATCGAACCTGAGAATGACGTCAGTTGTTGTCGGTTTACGATAGACAGTAGTTTCAAGCTTGCCATCAGATCTTCTTATGACCGATACATCGAGAAACGCCAGGCGTGAATTTTCTTCCTCTTCGCGTGTAAAGGTGATTCCATCTATTATGCTATTCAAACAACTGTGGAACTGGTCAAGCTGAGTCCGAGGTAAAACAACAAATGTGTCATCCACATATCGAAGCCACACTTAGGTTTGAATGTCTGAAAGGCTTTCA
>LOND01000169.1:117217-130005 GCA_014220965.1 Paragonimus kellicotti
GCGGTCAGGTTTCGCTGCCGTAAAGTAATACAGCCCTCATTGTTGTTTGACATACTCGACCTTTGAGCATTAGAGATATACCTCTCTGACACTGTAGGTGTCTTGAATTAGGGAACACCACCCTGGCCTTGGAAATACGCGCTTCTATTTCATTTCCTACACCTCCGACGCCACCGCTGATGCAGCTTCCCAGGTATACAAACCGGTCAACAATCTCCATGACTTCATTGGCTAACATTAAATTTACGTAATAACAGCAATCTTGCAAAAACGATGCATTTTGACGCTGCAAAACGCATTCCAAAGTATTTAGCAGAACGCGAAATAGCGTCCAGTGTTGTTTGTGCCGCTTGAAAGTTGTCAAACAGCAATACCTTATCGTCAGCATAATCAAGATCAGTCAGTCTTTCACCAGGTAGGAGGTCCACGCCGGCATCATTTGAGTGCCGCAGACAGTCCTCATGGATCTTTCATCTATGACGAAATTGAACAAAAATGGTGTAAGGGGACAGCCTTGACGTACGCCGCTCCTGGTGTTGAAAATATCAGATACTTCGCCGTAAACCATAACCTGAGCAGATGTACGAGAATAAGCGCCGACAATATGTTCACATGCTTAGTCGGTACACTCCTGTGTTTAAGCGTTTCTAAAAGTGTAGATCGATCTACCGAATCGAACGCACCTTCATAGTCGAGGAACACGGGTGATTGTTGGCCGGCAGTACACACGACGCAGCTCCAGAATTTGACGTAGGATAAAAATGTGATCTGTACAACCCCGCCCAGGGCGAAACCCTGCCTGTTTTTCCCTAATGTTCACTTCCCGCTGCAATGAATCGTTCACGAAGGGGTTGGTACTGTAGGTCGGGTTCGTCTCCCGGGCTGGGGCCCTCGCGACTCACAGAGTCGGTGGCTTGAGACGTTAGGTGAGATGGCGGCTAATCGAGCTCAGTGGCGTGAATGTGTCGTTGTTTGTCCGAGTTGTCTGTGAAGTGAGTGCACTTAATGACGCGGGGCAGTGAAAGCCGTAAGGAAGCTGTCTTGCTGATGACGCCTTACTTTCACTTACAGCTCGGTTGTTTGTTTGCAAGGTGTAGGCGCCTTGATGTATGTTTGAATATAGACGTAGCTATTTTTAGTAGTTAGGTCCCCTTCCCCTCTCCTTTTTTTCTTCTCTCTTCCTATATAGGTTTTTTCCTCGTGGTTGTGTGGCAGTTAAGCATCAGTGTGAACCACTGATGTATTGCTGTCTATGATGATGATGATGATGGTGATGACACTATGTATATGTGCATGCAAGAACTTTTGCTCGATTATTTGAAAATGTATTCACCGTATATAGATGGTGCACTTGCGCTTAGTTACAAACCATCTGTAAAGAGGGAAACACTGAGATTGGTTTATATACAACCGCGTAGTCCCTTCTCGTTTAAGAAAGCAACTATTCAACGTGTCAGAACGGTGTGCAGTTGGTTCTTAATTTGTACGTGACGGTGATGCCCTGGAATGTTAGGCGATCTGTCACTCATGACCTCGACTGCTTGCATGTCTGCCTCTTTTGTACGTTTTGTTACGTTTTCTCGAACTTGCTTGCTTTTATCTATTTTTATGCTCGTAACCGTAATCTATTTTGAATGGCTCATTCTTGCATTTAATTGTTCCATTGGTTTGTCTTCTTTCGCACAGTGTGAGAGCATTTGCTCAGAATGGCCTGGTGGGGGGTTAGACAATATCCGTTCCATCTACATTCAATGCCCCAGTGGTAATTTACCGATTTATTTTGATGCCACCGAAGCGCCCATATCTGTCATTCCCAGTTCATCACCTAATCTGGCCAGCCAAGGTCCTTCTGTAACAGGCACAATGTTAACACAAGTTTTGACCGGATCCGCTGTACGACCATCAAAACGATTGACTCGTGAACTCATTTCACAGGTTGCTGGAGATTTACCTGTTCCACGTGGAGGCTTTGATGCAGTAATGAAGAAAAGAAAAATCCACAAACCTAAGCGCTTACCTGCTACACGTGTTGCGCAAAAAAAGAAGTCATTGAAGTGAATTTTCTGTATAAATTCAGTAAAATACCATGTGCTTGGCTTTTTGGTTACTTGGGATTTGACTCCTTCTGTCATTTTTATCACTGTGCAATTTCAATCCTGTCCTGGTTACACTGTTCCTCACTTTCATCGCTTGTTTGTACAAGGCTAATGAAATTTAGGTCCAACTGCCTTTCCAGTAGTTCACGTTTTAATTTGATTGTGATTTCCTCCACAACGTGGGTCGCCAATAGTCATCATTTTTCTACGAGTTGTACGTTCTCTGATCTTCGCTTAGCCTATTTCACGTGGTTAGGTAGCTTCACTGTATCCAGTGCGTTTGTGATGTTGTATGACTGTTGTGGTTTGATCGCGGCGAAGTTGTTTTCAGATGTGCCTTAAACCTATCGTCACTGACATTATTACCTGGGTTGCGACTAATGCACAGTTAGAGTATGCGGAAAACTGTATACTTTCTCTGGACTTCAAACTTTATTTGGGTTATTTGCTTGTTCATTACATTCCGACTGTTTCTCAGAAGGGACCTTTTTCGCCTTGGATCCTGATAACGGATGTATTGAATTTCACTTCAGTGGATTGTTTATTTTTGAAGGTAAAGTTTTAGTGTTAAAACCTAGTTGTTTGTATTGTGTAACCTGGTCTGCCCGATTTACATAGCTTGCACGTGAAACGGTGCCAGGTTACATCCGGTACCGTTAATATTCTAGCTGAAACTTCGTGGCGCATGCATATTTTGCCAAAACAATTGGAACGTGATAGGCTCAGGCTCCACAACATGAAGGCCAGAATAAAGGATACAATAACAAGAAGACCACATATTCTCGGGACATGGACGCCGTTGAGCTCCATTGGGCGGAATTGCGACAAGGTTTCCAAACACAGATGAGCATCTTGAAAGCCTCAGTCAGAGAGCCGGCGTCACCTTACAGAATCAATCCTTGGTTCTGGAGCCCATGCCCCTCGAATCCATGTCATGACCTCACCACCTGGTTGCCACTTTTAAGCTAATTCTGGTCATTCGAAGGGTGGCTAATGAGGAATCATTATCTGGAATGACGTAGTTAAGTCATTAGGGCCTCAACAGAGAGCTCGACAGTCTA
The DNA here is from genome assembly GCA_014220965.1 of Paragonimus kellicotti. Taxonomy (NCBI): domain Eukaryota; kingdom Metazoa; phylum Platyhelminthes; class Trematoda; order Plagiorchiida; family Troglotrematidae; genus Paragonimus; species Paragonimus kellicotti. Next base: position 120,375 of record LOND01000169.1, read on the forward strand.
GATTTGCATATTTTGAAAACACCAGCGAACCGTATTGCTCCTCTGTGATAGTCCCATCGCACGCGGAGCATTGCGAAGACTCAGGTGCTCGAAAATGGGTAGTATTTATGTCTGTAGTATTGTGGTAGTCATCGTTTTTATAGCATTAGTATCATGGGTGCTTGCATCCTAAACGATGTCGACGTATTGGACTTCCTCCACCTAGAAATTATATGCCGACGTTCTAAACTCTTACTTCTGGACTTAAAATGACTTAAGTGAAATTTATAGTACGTTGCCTTGAATCGGCTATTTACTCTCGAGCTTATTTTAAATTGGCGCGTTTCCTACCATTCGTAGGTTTAGGCAACATTTAGTACGTGTGAACACCTGCATTACGAAGCGGTTATAAATGTTAGCTGCATTGCTTACAGATTCAAGAGGTCGGGACTTTGCTACACATCGTTGGTTACCGCTCTATGCCGCATCTGGTTCGCTCGTTTGTAGCGGTCATCTGCCTGGCCAGAAGATACTTTAGCTCGAACCGCTGTTCACCACGACAGCGACGGAATGTCCTGGAAATTTTTTTAAAAAAGATGAGGCAAAGCTAAATAGAAGAACTAGAAGGATGGGGTATGCAAGGGGGTGACATATTACCATTTGGAATGATATTTCTAACCGGCGATTTAAGTGGTCACAAAGTCCTCAATTAGGCAAGCGACATCCGCCCACTTTAGTTGTCGGGATACTTCGAGTTTTCATGTTTCATGATTACGTCGTTACTTGGCCATCCCTCAGTTTTATCCAACAGCTGTCGGTCTCAGTATTGCTGTCTTGGATGATGGAAGACATTGCTGGTTTGCAGTATACGTGACCCAGCTATCACAAGCTATGCAACTTAGTTATTTAACTATTTGGTCGCGTTTTTTTTTTTTCAAAATGCGCGCTGGTGATCTACCACCGTTACTCACGCGATCATCCCACTTGATGTGAGGTACTTGATGGAGGCAACGATAGCCAACCATAGCAAGTCTGTTAACCACTTCGTTACAAGCATGCCACTTTTCCGAACCGTATGGCGAAATTGATCTTTCCGACGACGACCGGACGTCTTTTTGACTCCGCAGGTTAGCGACGACAACACTTACATTTGTTACCCTTGCCGATATCTCGCCATTAATATTGACAAACGATGAGATAGCGCCATTCACTCTCGAGGACTGCGTGGAAAAGATAACATGGGAGTGAAAATGCTGCACTCCTGAGGTAGCACTTTGAAGGCGCATTCCATACAGACCAGTTCGATTATTCACCTCGTTCAGCATGGTCTGTATACCTTTACCAGAGGAGCTAAGCATGATATCGCCATCCGCATATTCTCTGTCGCCTAACCGCATGCTAGAAAGAAACAAGTCCATTGTATTTCCCGGATGCGCCTACCCGAGTGTCGTCCATGCCAAAAGTTAGACACCTCAAGGAAACAATACTAGAGGTGATGAACACCTGAGAAAGTTTGAGAGTGAGCACACAATTATCCCAACAGTTTCAGTTATTTCCGTGAAACTCTTTCGCGAAGAAGAGAACGTTACAAGCAACTAAATCGAAGGCAGCGTTTGGATTTAAAAAGACCACGATTGTCGGTTCTCTGTAAGAATGGCGATGTTCCAAGAACAGCCTCGGAGTCAAGCCGTGCTCAGTGCACTTTCGACCGGATCGGAATTTTGTCTGTTCTTCACGCCTCCGGCTTTCCCCTGGTTTAGCAACCTGGCTATAAAGCCGATGAGTAACTTGGAAACGATAATTACTAGACTGGTACCTGTCTGGTTGGTACTTAAACTACGAACCCCTTTTGAACCGTGAATAAATGCTGATTTTGAGTTATCTCTTCAGTCTCCCGGACGGTTTGAAATAATTCTTCCCGTTCTGATATTAACCTTTCTACACCATGTTTGAGAAGAACAAATGGGATATTCGGACTTAGAACCTTGTAACGTTTCACAAAATTACGCTCCAAGACCACTTCTGTTTCCAGCATATTGTCGTCTGGAGCGCTGTCACTAACCACTGGGTCCTCGTCGTCTATGTGGTTTTTTTAAATCCACCTTCCAAGTCTGTGCGGCTGGCTGGCGATGAGTGTACCATCTTTTTCAAATACGGGTTCGCTTATACCAACTCAACGACCAATACAACCACAAGTGGGGAAAAATAGCGTCCTGCAATCCTCAGATAAAGGAGTTCGCCATATCGTTTGTGGTTCCACCACATGGTGCTCACCGGCTTTGTGTAAGCTTTAATCAGTTTGTGTTGACGTACTTGACGGTCTTTGTCAAATTCTGAGCCAAGTGGAATCGTTGATCACTTGTTCATAAGGTTCATTGACGGGACAGATATTCGGTTGCCTTCGCGTTTACACAGCTTGTTCGGGACATTTCTTCACAGCAATTCACCGTAGCTGCTGCGATTTCCCCCGGTGTTTATTGGATTATTTCATCTGCCCGAACCGGGCAGTTTAACCGTCAGTATCATCCGTTTGTTACGCCTTCACTTGAGTGCCAGCCGTTTAGTCTGAACTTGCGATCATGTGATCTCTGAACAAACGTTCAGCAGCGTGATCCGAGTCCAGGTTGTTTCCCCAAAATACATGACTTTCTTTGCCAGAGTGGCACCACCTGTGTCCGACTGCTGTATGATAGATTTGTGTCCCCGGCCGAGACGTACAGGACGGTCTCCATGCGACAATGCTCTGCCTTTTGTTGAAGTGCGTTACTCAAACTATATTCACAACAGCCTTTTAGTGCCTGGGTACAGGGGTAAGCTAGCTCAACGCTGTCGGGCGAGCCTCAGGCTGCGGATTGGGTAACGGCATTCTACGTGGAAGCCAACTGCAAAATAAGCAGGGTTCTTCCGACGAATAGGCAGTCGCGGACAATGAGCGGCAGTACTACCAAAGCTTGGTGGACCCACGGTTGGCAGCCGGATCTGTAAAATACTTCATAAGGATCTTTGGCGGCTCTACGACACTGGTCTATGCTACTTTGCCACAAAAGAGTTTCAGCTGCCTCAACGGGAGCGCATGCCGTCCATCTGACCTGTTGTCCGTTTGACGTACTGACATCTTCAGTCTCCCCAACCATAGACAAACCCCGGGTAGGGTGCACGAATTAACTCAGTAACCACTGGCCTCTGCGGGTACGCTAGGTGGGCTGGATACATTGAACGGTTGGGCCCCAGCCGAAGGTCGTATGAACCGAATCACCACTGGTCAACGGTCCCCAATGGATTGCGAACTGCTGCCTTGTGAGCTAGGTTTCTTTTGAACCAAAGGTTTTGAATGGGGCCAATCTATCTGCGGCCTTAGCAGCCGAGAAGTATTCTATCCTCAACTGTGAACGTAAACTTATATTACTTGTGAATTTTTTCATATTGTCCTATCACAACTTTTTGGTGAGGTGTCGACGACCAGCTTTGCTCCCATGTCACATTTTACTGCTTTAAACCAATTTGTCTTGTTCCCCCCCTCTTGATAAGTAGCTCTACTTGGTGAACCTCAAACCCATTTTGAAACACACCAGAGACTTAGCTCATTTGTCGCTCGTGACGTACGTCATAGCCAGAATGACTGTCAAACACACAGGTTCCTGTGCCTAAAAGACAAACCCCTACTCGACCCACGAAGACCGTTTAAGCTTGTCATCTTTAATGTTCGAACACTTATGCAAATAGGTCAGAAGGCAGCTCTTGCACGTACTTTGGAGACTCTCGCCATCGATATCTGTTGTCTTGCTGAAACACGGCTTCAGGATTCTAGGTCAGTGCTACATCTCCGAATCTCCGTCAGCCGTTCCACTATTGCCGATACAACGTGCGCTTGTCTGGAGACCTCTCGGCTCAAACCACTGGTCAATTCGATAATTGAATTGCCCTAGGCGCATCCACAGAGAAGGCGCTGCTGGGCTGGATTTCTGTCAACAGCCACCTTTGCACTGTCAGACTCGAAAGTGCGGTTAGAGCATCGACAGGCGCTCATCACAAACGCCGTCTGTTTGTTGTTGCGGCACATTACCCCACATATTGTAGTTCAGACGCAGTCAAAAATGACTTTTATCACCAGCTCACCAACTTTCTACACACCGCGCGGCGCGCGGACATTGTAATACTGGCTGGAGAATTGAATGCTCAAGTAGGTTGTCTAAGCGCTGACGAATATGACTTAGTTGGTCGCTCCTCTACGGTACTCATGGAGACAACACGGTGCTTTGTGCGTGCCTGTGTGCTTAACGGTCTTTTTCCGAGATCATGGCTCTAATCTCGTGCGCCACTGAAACCTCTAGTCATCTCGTGATACAGATTGACCGCATGACCGTCAGTATCGTGTGCGTGGTTATTTCAGGACTGTAAGTGAGATCTAGGATTGGAGGCAATCTGCGTGGTTCCGATCATGAACTGTTATTACCATACGCCTTGATGAGAGACCACTTCGCCGTCAACCACAAATTGACGTATCTAAACTAGCAGGGCCACAGGCGCTTTACGCTTACCAGTGTGCGCTTGTCTCTAGTCTAGGTCCCCACCCACCAGACGACATTGAAGCACATTGGGCACATATACGGCATGCAATGCATAAGTGCGGTACTGCCTCGTGTGGTACTATTACTCGTTCAGCTGCCAACCGCTGGGTCTCTATGCGATCACTGGAACTTCTCGACGCTCGCCGGAATATTCCATCCAACAGTGAGTATAACTCGGCCTGCAAGGTTACTCACTTGGAGGTCCGAAAGCAACTACGAGAAGATCGCGAGACCCGGTGAACACAACGCGTTATCGAGATGGAACAAGCCGCCACTACCGGGAACTCTTGGAAGCTTATCCACCTCATCCGACTAACTGATAGCAGGGAAGTCAGGTATGTGCGAGGTAATTTGTGAGGCTAATGGTGAGTTTAATCATAATCTGCAGCGACGCTTTAGGACGCTGGGCAGCAGTTCAACTAGCCACCCGCACCATTACCTATATTTTCGGACTCTGTCTGTGCTGCTTCGTCTGTTGATGTTTCTCCGCCTACGTTTCTTTGTCTCCGGAGAGAGAAGTCTCTCTTGAGTTCGAGTTTCAAAAACGTCAGCAAGTACTCCGTCCGGACAAACTTACCCTTTGCTCTCTTTGTAAATGGAGGCCCAGCCTTGGTTGAAGGATTGAAGGCTCTGCTCTAGAAACTTCGGATTGGTGAAGATGTTCCAAATGACTGGGGTTCCGCTAACATCGTCTTCATTTCAAAAGAGCTCACGCACTTCGTGTGTAAATCACTGACGGTCTTTGCCTGATTCCCATCGCTTCAAAGTTGTTCGCAGCCACTGTACTTCGTAGACTAAGCGAAACGCGCGAACAACATATCCGTGAGGAGCAAGCTAGGTTTCGTTCCAGCCGTGGCTGCATTGATCATATCTTCACACTTCACCAGATGCTTGAACTCCGTTATTCATATAGAAGGCCAACAGTTGTCTTCTTGGACATCAGAGGGGCCTTCGATTCGGTTGACAGAGCTGCACTCTGGGACTGTCTATCGAGGAAGGGTGTGTCTGAGAAGTATGTGAACATCCTGAAGAGCAATTTACTGTCAGACCTCGAACAGGGTTAGGGCAGCGTATCTCCGATCTTTGAGATCTCAAGTGGGGTGTGATAAGGTTGTCCAGCTTCCCCCTTCCTATTCAGCTTCGCGGTAGAGGGTCATTGTGAATCTCGTTTCAGTAGGGCACTGTCGGCTTCCTGGCTGGAGTCCGGAGGTCATTGAACACCTTTGGTTGAAGACACTGTCTGATATCTCGAAGAGTGGAAGTTAACAGCACTCGTGTTGCCAGTCTCTGTCCGCATCACTATAACTTATTATTTCTCCCCCCTACATTCTGTTCGTCGTACTGTACATTACTCTTTCCCACCCATTTTCGCACGTTTGTCACCTGTTATGGTTTTTACCTGTTTGATGTATATTCAATGCATTGTGTTCAAATACCAAACACTGTAGAGCCGCTTCTCTTCTGATGTCAGTCCACGTAGTTGGGCATTCACATCAGCCAGTTTAGTTTGCTCCAAATGGTCGATAAAGGCATTATAAAACGTATTCTTTGTAATCTCTGGACATCTACCTCAGAATGTACGGTGATATAACAAATACAGCGTTTTTCTGATTTTCGCTGATGTGCTGGGTCTTGTAGCGCATCGGCGACATTTCGTGGAAACTCTATCAAGCGATAATTCATCTGCTTTGAAATTAGGTATAATTCCCACTTCAGGCTGACCACGGGATTCAGCTTCGACGGCGATGTCAATTCTGTGGAGGGGCGCTTTAATCAATTAATGTTTTAAGTTTGGAAGGTGTCTTCGATTTTGACATTCAAGACGTGATTTAATTGCATAAGTGGGATCTGTTTATAAACACATGTCGTTTCCACTGTGCGTGAGATGATAACGATGAAGCTTTTTGGATAAACCGAGTCACTGTTAACGGATTCCAAGTGCGCTTACATGTCACTTGCACATTGAAATCATTCCATGCAGTGGGCAGACGATCGACCATATTAGCCGCCACTTCCATGATTAATTCCTTTGCTTATCATGGTACGCTTCAGTTTTTGAAATCAAATCATTTATTAGTGTTGAGTTGACTAAATTTTCTGCACTATTTTACTTGATGTGAAAGAGCTTTAGGTAAAATCTGTGATCGAAAACGGGGACAGATTATTATCGGGACCTTAGGTTATTCGATGAGATTTCCTGCTACTTACAAATAGCCAGTAGCTCAAGATGGCACATCTTTTATTTGTGTTCTTCATGTCAGATGGATTTACTCTCAGTTGATCGGATTTACAGATCCAGTTGGATTGGATAGCAGATATCGTCTACACAAGGCGATTATATGCTCTTCCGAGAAACCCGAACATAGAATTTCCCGTTATTAGTTGCTCTATATATGTATCCTTAGTTTTTGTTTCATTTCGAAATTGAACGGTTGAACTAATTAGTTGATGGATCTCAGGTCGAATTAATGTGTAGTTTCCTAATGTTTAGTGCCGCTTGAGGGCATTTGTCAAAAGGTTTGAATCTTCCCGAATCAAACTCCAGAATAAACGCTGAATCCGTACCTAGTTCTTATGTTATCACTTAAGACTTTCGGACAAAATATGTGACGTCTGTCCCTTTATTTACAGCTTCCAATGTAAGGAATGTAAAAGTTTACACGTTAAATAAACTTTATTGATTTGGATTTCACGTCAACGAACATCAACACCGCACTGTAAAATATCCCGAAAATGTGTGAAAACCTAAAGAGTTGGACAACGTTTCATTGTTTTACACGTCAAGTTTTTTCCAATAGGTTGCCCTGAATGAAATCTTTCCGTGTGGACTACTGCTACGTTGACCTCACGTCAGCCAAAGCCGTACATTAAAAGAAGCTTAACCACATTCGTCTGTATGTAGCCTCACAAGCGTCATGATTATGTTTCAAATCCCGCACTTAGTAAAGTTCGAATCAAGTGATTATTTTCAAAAGGGATCGATCGAAACGCCAACCTGAACACTAACGTTGTTATCAAGTTTGGGTGATGTTCAGTCTCCATTTCAGCCCACATGCTAAAACACTATATATATATATATATATATATATATATATATATATATATGACGTACATGACGGATGTTGTTTAACGAACTGAGTACATAGTCAAATGGTTGCTTCCGAAGCAGCTGGACAGTGCCAACCGTTAGCTTTTGCGCATGCAGTAAGAGTTTTCATTGTTTTATTTAACACAGCCTCACAGATCGTCAGAACTTTGTGGGTCCTGTTTCGTAGCAACACAGTTGAAGGACGGATCGGGTTGGATTATCTCGAAAATAGGGTTTGCAATTGAAAACCCTGGTCTTTATGCTAAGTTGCTCGTTTGATTACGATTTCTCAAAGTAGACTAAGTCAACCGTTTGGGAATTTGTTCACTTATTCCATGGAACAGACATCAACTGTCTATATCAATGTAATTCTCGTAGCTACAACTGATCAGATACATAACACGTGGGGTAGGCTGGTTAGCATGTCAAGCTTACATTTACAAAGCTAACTTCTCGGGTTGTTTAACAGGTAAGAATCGATTGCAGAATATGTGCATTTTGCAAAAAATGAAGTGTGCTGACCGACTACAATGAATATGTAATCCAGTTTGAATTTTAATCCCGTAGAAACCTTATTTATATGCTATGTACATTTGGGCTTTCAGGCTTTCCTTTTCATGAAGATATGAATTTCTCCAGGTATCCGGTAACAGTTCACTCAGCTGTCAAGGTCTGCTAACCTTGTGTCAGTTGTTGTCTGTGCAAAGTCGTCGGAATCTATCCAGCCATGTTGGCTGGGCTATGCTTGTAGGCGACGAGTGCAACATCAGGGAAATGGACAAGCTGGCCTGTATAATCGAACGTTGTAGCTAATCGGTTTGACCTCGCATTAGCAAATTGACTAAGAATACCAGGTTGTTGCCCGACTTAGTCTTACAACTAACCGATAAATGGGAATGTATAGAGTTCATAGGAATACGGTCAGGTGGAAAATCTTACACTTCTTACCAATTACCATTTCATCGATACAACGTTTGCAAAAGTGGTAACGAAAATTGTGACTGAAGTTTATCTTTGAATCTTCTGATAGGCGTTTCAGTAAAATGTTGGGTCCAGATGGTTGTTTATGATTACACGGTTGCTTCACCTCAGCAGTTCTAGTGTGTTTGGGACAAATTAAGGCCTTTAGTACAATCGAGAGCAGTAAACAGTGGGGTGATGAGAGGCGAAATAAAATCGCAATCAAAGGTTACAGCCACATATAAAGGAACATTGTAGAGTAGTGTTTAGGCGTCAATAGGATATACTGTTTTTAAATCGATGAAGGCAGTATCTCACTCGAATGCATCTTTAGCCATGTAAATGGTAGTTTGCCGAATTAATTGTCCATGACTGAGAGAAGCGCAACATGATAGCGCCAGTGTGTTCTCAGCAAACCACTCGCACTCGGTGTCCTGGTTGCATTTGGTTTTGCTTAGTTTTAGCGGGTCTCTCTAGCAACTTCATGTAAATTGCTTACTTACCGTTGGTTCTATCGACGTTTTATAATGCTGAATTGTAAAATTATAATCTCCAGCACAATCTTGACTTATGACTGGAAGTGAACAAATAGGTGAATTGTTAACCGGAATAGCCTTCAATATTTTAGAAAAACCCCTTGTAGGCACTCGGTTATTACGTCTATTGATAACGTTTCACTTCTGATACAGAAGCTTCTCCAAACGAGTTGTAGACAAATCTTATTTTAAAAAAAATCTGACGGAATGTGGATGTGCACGTGGATTGGAGTGTTATAAGTTAGGTCCACAAGATTATTTTACGGCTTCTAGTCGCAACAGATTGGGTACATGTGAACAGTTGGGGAGAAATGAAATTGATGTAGCCAGTGGAATGTATTCTAAAGAGCAAGTCGATTTTAAGTTGAGAAAGTGTTAGTTGATCCAGTAAGGAGGCCAGTTTGTTTATGCCATCTACACAAGCCAACACGATCAGTCCAAGACCGGCCACTGTATGTCAAAGAGGTCATAGTCGCTTCTTAATTTCCCAGCGTATTCTG
>LOND01000169.1:130105-141895 GCA_014220965.1 Paragonimus kellicotti
AATTAATGGAAGTTGTCTGGTTGTTTCTAAAATTGTTGATTGATAGACAGAAGAGCTGGATCTGTTTTTGCAATGCGTCAGGTTAACGTTGATGTATGTTACAAACTATGATATTTCCTCACCATAAATTGTCTTTCCTCTGATTGCAAACTTCAAGAATGATTGATATTGGATGAAATCATTGACAAGTGACATTAATGTTTTAAATGTATAAATCTTCAACAGAAGGTCAGTGCAAGCATATTTGTATAAATACTAACAGTGTCAATCATAATTAATGGAATTCATCTAAGCTTAACTCTCACATAGAATCTAACAAATATAATTCAATCGTCATTTTATACTTATTACTATTTACATGGTTTTGATGCAACCAATATAATAGGGTCAGATGACTTTGTTATTCAGATAGACTCAAAAGGTTTACCATATTAACTCCTGTGGTGATAAATGGCGCCAATAGTATAATCGAATCAGACGATACCCATACCATTGGTAGCTCTACGTCGATATCCAATTGTGCACATGTCAATCAGCTAGAGATTGGACTCTATATTGCTGACCGCCAGTGTCATTCACGACAAGTCGAAATCATTCAGAAAGACCAATGTTGTATTTTGTGGGCAATTTTTTAAAATCTTTTTGTATTTACAAATATGAATAATAATAGAAACCGAACACTGAGTAATGAGTATTTATTGTGACTTTTCAAATCCACATTGTGCAATCTGTACGTATATAAATTTCGTTTCTTTCCTCCTGCCGGATAATCACGTATGTATTCCAGCATAAGAAGATAACGAGGGTTGTTTTTTTGAAAACCAAACTCACTAGGTTATGCAAATGCGCACTTTGAAACCGAATTAACACGTATGCGCTCATTACAAGGATAACAAGATGAAAACGGAAAGATGAATTCCTGCTTTTCAGAAGTTTTTGCGAAAACATCTGATGAAGTTTCTAGGAAGAAACCTATCGAATGACTACAGTAGGTGCTGTAAGTCGTTAAATTTTCCTCAGCTTGTGGGGTCTATCGAAAAAAGTAATTGAAGTACAAACCTTTTTGTTTCGGGTGGTAGAGTGCATACCGCATTGTGGCATTGTGTTTCTAACACTGATCCAGCTGAAGCTCAGACTTTTTACAGTTGGGTTTCTCAAAATTAGTTGGTTCCGAACTGTTTTCTCAAAAGAGTAAAAAAAGTGCATTCTAACTTCCGAAAGAATCCATTTTGGACCGTTTTGAATATGAACAATGCCCAATGTTTCTTTAGCCATGTTGATTTGAACAATTCAAAGATACATCCTCAGTTAACTTCAGATGAATCATTTTATTAGATAGGGACATACCAAGAACATCGTTGAATATTGTGAGGAACTTATCTGTGGTGAACTAACCAAGACTACTGTCAGCTAGGTTACAAAAAAGAATGATTTTTTGGCAACCAATCAAGGACCCTGAGGCAGCGGACCAACTGCGATTTAGTGTGTTGTATCCGCATGCTTTGCTTCCGATCAGGTTGCGAACTAAACTTCTGGTCAGCAACTTTGCAGTTATATGGAATATGGTTTGTATGCACTGCTTTGACTTGTTTAATGTCAACCACAATCAGCCAGATTTCTGTTTTTCTCTTGGCCTAATCATCTCTAATCTCAGTGGCGTGTTCCGAATGCAATTCGGTATTCAGTACATTAGTCGCATTCCGAAATACACCGACTACAGAATGTCATTTTGTACAACTGGAAGGCTATTAGACTTTGTTAACCATCTACCCCCAAACTGGGAAGCAAGCTACATTCAATTAGTTAAATAAGCATCAACAATTTTTATATGGACAGGATAGCAGCGCTCACTCAAAGGGAGTTATGAGTGACTTCATATTCGATAGTTGTCCAATACTTTTAAAGAGATCGACTGATAAGGAGCAAAGCGAGGTATCACTTTTTCCGTCTTTTCAACTGTCTGTACTTAAGGTATTCTTGGAATTGTCTGTAAGTTTTGTTTTTCGCTTCTGCAACTAGAAAAAAGAGTGGTCAATAAGGCAATCAGTGCTGAGATTCGCTTTCTCTAAGAGACGTCTAATGAGATACCGTATAGTCTAATTGTAGGGTCTGAGCTAGTAAAGTTAGCTTTTGCCATAAGCTGAAAGTCATGCGGGCCATCAGCACAAAACTTCAATTTGTTTTTATTACAACGTTGACGCTACTGTTTGATTGAGAAATAATCAGTTTATAGTCTTCAATGGTTTTCGAGGTTCGTGTGAATCACTGATGATACTATTGTAGCATGTACCGATAGTTGAATATCAAACACTCATGTAACTAAACAAATGATAGTTCCTCAATGCGGAGAAAAGTTAAAGAAACGAATGAACACAATCCCAAAATATTTTTGAACAAACAGTCATGGTATTCATATCTACACCTTTGTATTACATTTACTCTCTATCAGACTACACTAAGTTCAACAGTTTTTTGTCCAATATATAAAAACAGAGCCTAGCAACTAAAGCAAGAAAGATCTGTTCGATTGACGCAGCGGAGCATAAATTGGAAACAGTTCAAAACCTATTGATGGAAAATGGTTATTTGGAGCAAGTCATCGCTTTGAATATGACGGCTAAAATACCACATGAGGTGATAGCCACCACTTAAACGAAAGTATTGTTCATAAAACTTCCGTCTCTAGGTAATACTCTAGTAGATCAATTTGTTCGTTTTGTCTATCAGTCGTTAAGGCGTACTTTTCCAACGCCAACCTTCAGAAACTGGTTCATTACAATACCCATGTTAAAATGAAACTTGATAGACAAGTTACCAGTCTACGACCGATTATTGCTCATGTATTTGTTCGTTTGCATACTGTTGTTGTATTGTAGTATATGTTGGTCGTACAACTAAGCGCTCGTTAAAAGCGGTCAAGGAACGTCTTGCAGCCTGGATCAGAACAGATTTCCGTAAATCACGTTCTAGCATCATTGTCGCACATCTCGCGACACCAATCATCACATAGACGCCACCAAAGCATTCTGGGTTGTCTACAGAATTACCATCACACAAATTAAAACAGTCCGTTAGAACATATTGTCGACTGCCGAATCGTTTTCAAGCAGACCACACAATCTTAGCCTGTGTACTCGCAAAATATCTGTGCAGCCCTTGAAACATTCGTGGTCACAGATCGATCATAACCACTCCAACCACATGAATACATTTGATCACGACCGCGTGACATAGCATCCAGCGGGCGTCCGGTCCAACTCTAACTAATTATGTGGATTCTGGTAGTCGTTTCTAATATCACTCGTTAACATTCACTTCTAGAATTTTGCGGTTTGTCTCGTAACATGTTTAATGAAACCCTCTGTAATTGTATTGGCTTGATAAAGAATTATCGAAATAATTTGTTCGTCGCACCCTTACTCTTAGCATACGATGGCTAGCATAAGACAACTATTTAAGGGCTTGTGCTGCCTCACCATATCAAGTTCATATACTTCACAGACTATGCAGCTAGAAAGTGACATCATACACACTAGTGGATCCGAATGGGCTGTTATCTCCATTATCATCTTCGATTGAATTCCAGGTAAACCACCAGTCCCACGCCCCCGAGATACTGACACAGTCTACATCGTTTCACTTACCACTGACCACTTTCGGTTTCTTTTCTATCTACGACATCGACTGGCCACGTTATGTCTTGCTTTAGTGAGCTGAGGGCACAGGGGAAGTTACAGTGCGTGGCAAACCGTAGAATATCATTATCCCGAATACCAGAATATTATTAAGTACTGCGTACTGGATATGATAGATGAGCGCACGGAGTCAAATATCTCACGGGAAAGTACCGTCTGTTGCGCGGCCAAAGTTGTTCCCATTTGGATTCAGTCAAACCCAGTGCAATCTAATTCTTAATGGGTTCACTTGAGTTGTACATACATCGACCGTGGCTGACTGAGCTGATGAAAACTTTGCCTGTAGTTTATAGTACGTCTATGTGCTCACGACCTGATCAGTGTTCAGTGGTCGGTTTTACTCTGGTTTGCACTGATCACAAAGATAACTAAACCTACGCTCCAAGACCACTTCTGTTTCCAGCATATTGTCGTCTGGAGCGCTGTCACTAACCACTGGGTCCTCGTCGTCTATGTGGTTTTTTTAAATCCACCTTCCAAGTCTGTGCGGCTGGCTGGCGATGAGTGTACCATCTTTTTCAAATACGGGTTCGCTTATACCAACTCAACGACCAATACAACCACAAGTGGGGAAAAATAGCGTCCTGCAATCCTCAGATAAAGGAGTTCGCCATATCGTTTGTGGTTCCACCACATGATGCTCACCGGCTTTGTGTAAGCTTTAATCAGTTTGTGTTGACGTACTTGACGGTCTTTGTCAAATTCTGAGCCAAGTGGAATCGTTGATCACTTGTTCATAAGGTTCATTGACGGGACAGATATTCGGTTGCCTTCGCGTTTACACAGCTTGTTCGGGACATTTCTTCACAGCAATTCACCGTAGCTGCTGCGATTTCCCCCGGTGTTTATTGGATTATTTCATCTGCCCGAACCGGGCAGTTTAACCGTCAGTATCATCCGTTCGTTACGCCTTCTTCACTTGAGTGCCAGCCGTTTAGTCTGAACTTGCGATCATGTGATCTCTGAACAAACGTTCAGCAGCGTGATCCGAGTCCAGGTTGTTTCCCCAAAATACATGACTTTCTTTGCCAGAGTGGCACCACCTGTGTCCGACTGCTGTATGATAGATTTGTGTCCCCGGCCGAGACGTACAGGACGGTCTCCATGCGACAATGCTCTGCCTTTTGTTGAAGTGCGTTACTCAAACTATATTCACAACAGCCTTTTAGTGCCTGGGTACAGGGGTAAGCTAGCTCAACGCTGTCGGGCGAGCCTCAGGCTGCGGATTGGGGAACGGCCTTCTACGTGGAAGCCAACTGCGAAATAAGCAGGGTTCTTCCGACGAATAGGCAGTCGCGGACAATGAGCGGCAGTATTACCAAAGCTGTGGTGGACCCACGGTTGGCAGCCGGATCTGTAAAATACTTCATAAGATCTTTGGCGGCTCTACGACACTGGTCTATGCTACTTTGCCACAAAAGAGTTTCAGCTGCCTCAACGGGAGCGCATGCCGTCCATCTGACCTGTCGTCCGTGGCGTACCTGCATCCATACCATTTCTAGTTCTTTTGCTTAGACTTCTATTAATTTTCAACCTTCTTAGTAACGTTTTCTTCTAGGATATTCCACGTCACTGTTGAGGTGAGCGGCAGCCCGAGCCACAGTACCTTTTGGTCAGGCTCATGGCTGCTATGATGATGATTCTTGTGTACCGATCTCCAGTTCATCCGACATTTTTTGCCCAAACTATACAAACCATTCCATCTGGTGTTTCCTGTTTCATTGTAAATGCTTTTGTTTCGCTCGGTAGCGAGACATTAAAGTCGTATTTGTCTGAATAAGTAATTAACTTATTAACCATGTTTTCGTTAATTTATGCCTCGTCTGCTTGCAAATTCTTCGTTATGTAATGAAAACGTTCATTCAAACAACTACCGTGTTCTGTCTTCTCTTTAAAATCTTCACATCAAGTGTGGTGCGTGTTTTTGGCTGAATTGGCTAAGTCGAGTGTTGCTTGCAAGTGAATGAGAGCAAGTTCTACTTAAATGAATACTTGATCAGTTTCAGGTCCATGGGATCTGAATTAGGCCTTTTGACCAAACTGAACTTTTGAGAGTACTTGAAACTCCAAAGAGAGCATTGTTGAGAAAATACCAAAGATGTTACCAGACACACATGTCTGGAGTAGCGAATCGACTGAGGTTTGCCTAAGCTTTATTAAAATAACACTGGTTCCACAGAACGTATGGACATTATTACAATGAAGTTCTACAAATTTTCCAGATGTTCATTATTCACATAGATTTTTTACCAGAATCGTTCAACCCAAAACACTTAATGTCTATTGAATTGTAACCTCTTGATTGACCTTGATTTATTAAAAAAAGTAGTAGGCTCCAAAACCTTTTGGTTTGGCCAACATAAAAATGGAGTTAAAATTGCATAGTATCTTGCGACTATTTTGTTAGCTGAAACAGTCTTTTTACTCGTTTGTCAAATCTGAAGAATTTGTTTAGAAACACAGTTACAAGATGTGTAACGTTAAGCATAGATACAAAGTTCCACGGGGTGGAAGTCATAGTTTGAGGAATCAAACAAACGGACATGATGATTAAGAATATGTGAAAAACGATTGACAAGTTAGTCTGGTGCCAACACAAACCGCTATGGAACATACACAGGACTGTGGCGTTTAATGAGCAAAACGTGGGCAGACTGCAGGGTGAAATTTTCGATGGCTCTGAAAAATCACGGAGAATGTTTCATAAATTGACTATCCCGTTTAAATTATGTACTTTGCTGTTGAAGATGCTGGATGTTGTCCATCAATTTCTATACAGACGCGTAAAGTTTATGGTTTTGTTTCCAATCATTTAGTAACAAACTATTTACTACAAGTAGCCAGTTGGTTTGTTCTCACTATATATTGCAGGTGCACGAATGGTTGTATACATCATGACATATATGAGTACATCTTTACAAGTGCATCGGATAGATGGATAAATTATATAGTCAAAATTATCCATATAATGTAGTTGTCATAAAATGGCTTTTGAATCTCCTACTACTGATCTAAGCTAGCACAGACGAAGACGCGCTGTTTGCCTGATGAACGGGGCAAGTTTACCGGCCTACTCTGAGGAGTGTTTCTCAACACTTATCCGTGATCCGAGATTTAGAAAATACTGTCAGGCAAGCCAACCTATTTCCTCATTAATTGTGCGAGGATAGCCCCGATCAAATAATACATGAACAAACATCAACATCGTGCAGTGTAATTCTGCTTATTTTATATCGTATCCTCTCCGGACTCTTTCTAGCCAAGACGTGATGTCCAAGTTCAGTGGAGGAGCCAGACTAGCACAAGTTGGGTTGCAACTACTGTCCCGTTTGTGAGTCATTTACTGTGTACGCACATAAAAACATGGTAAACAAATTCGGTCGTTTCGTGTGAATGCATCTCAAAAGATGTTATCCGGGATTGCAAGCAATACACGGAATCGATGGGATATAACGGCATTATGTATAAGAGACATAGACGAAACTTTGTAAGACATGGCCTATCTGAAACTCATCCTTGAGAGGGACGTAACCTTAGAAAATGATCCCGTCGCCAAATAGTTTACTGTCCTTAACAAATTAAAAAAAGATGTTTCAGAACTGAGATCATGGGGTTTCCTGCCTTGACTCTACCTGAACTCTCTAACAATCGGCCGTTCGGTGAGGGGGCACATTCATGTATTTTTCGGCTGACTGGGCAGATACATCCAGTCAGTTGTTCACCAATCGGATCCAAGTTTTGCTTTGCCATTTGACCGTGCGTTCTTGGCTGTTATATTTTAAACGAAGTTGATTTGCAAAACTACTTTGAATCGACGGGTCCGTATACACTTAGCAGGGTACTTCGATCACAGCGTTTTCCTATAACTCTTAATACTCAGATAGTCTGATCCCGGTTCTGGATGTGAACGCAACTCGCTTTCCCATATCTAGTGTCGGGATTCGGGTTTTCCATTCTGGGTTTTGGTATATTTCCGTTATGCTTCCCATTTGCATTATTGCTTTCTTTAATTGGGTGCCATTCAACGGTGTGCTCCAACCATCGTAATTCCCTTCAACATTCTTCTGCCCGGAACATTAGGATTGGGTAATGAACTGTATTGCACCGTCAATACCTCAGTGATATCCTGCAATGACTTCTTTTTTGGAACTGATAGGAGTACTGTAACAATCCTAGCTTGCAGACCACAGCACGCTGTGGTTTTGGGTCCACCAGTCATAAAACCATGACTACAATCAACCACGAGTGTCCTGATTGTCCTGCTGTCAATGGTCGGCCAACTGCCAATCAGGACAGTCCTTCGCGATTCACACAGCTGAAAAAAACTAAAGGGATTGGTGCAGCACTGTTTCACACTGTCTATCCAATTGGTTTATGCATTGTTAACTAAAAAACGCATTTGTGACTCAGAATAAGGAGATAACTGTATTTGCAGCTCACGGTCAAGGCTAACACAGGACTCAAGCTAGTGCTTTAACTACCATTAGTCCCACGAGTTTGATTGCTAAAAGTATAGACCAAGATGTCTACTGAAAGCTTCATTTGACTCCCCAATTTTAGGGTATAGGGTGTACTGATTGTCATTCAGTAAAACCTGTGTTAAATGCAACCAAAGTAACAATTTCCGTTGACCGTCCTTAAAACCTTAGCCGGTCCAAAACGGCTGAATAATTGCTTTAGGTAGAGATGTTTAGACTCCATGTTGGATTGCACTATCACAACCACTTCAGTTACATTTCTATATCGGTGAGTCCTACGACGTTCAAATGTAGTTGATACTATGCTAATGACCAAGACAGCAAAATAAAATTGGTTGGTGTTTTGGCAACTTCCAAACTGACGGTGCCGTTCCATTTCAACATTCATTCAAGGATAATCTACTTAACTATGAAATTTCATCCATTTCATCCCTGTGTACCTGGCGTGTAATTGTCTGACTACGTTTGCGCAAAATTCTTGTGAAATTATCACCGAATCTCTAAACATAACTATTGAAAGCGATTACCGATGATAGAAATACAACTGTTGTTCATCATCTAATTTGTTCTGTACCCAGTTCGTCCGTACGGTAACCACCAACTGTTGCCTCTTAAACCACTCAGTCTCACTTATAAAACAGGAACGGCGTTCAGTGATTCCAATTCGATAATGATAGTGGTAATGATTGTCTCTAAAATTTGATAGTGGATTGAGCGCAACAAGGAAGGCGGCTTGACCGAAACTTCATGTTTATCACTAATTCAGCTTGAACGAAGTACTGTTTGCTCACCGAGGAACACAATTTGTCACACTGACTGACGTACTGCTCTTTGACCAAAAATCGCGATTGGTGACGCCACTCATAGTGAACCTGATGCAAATTCTTCACTACATAGATCATGGGCATAAACTCGTTTTTGATTAGACAGTGGTTTCTTAGTTGGGATGACAGATCCGGCAACATTCACTGTGGTCATCTCTGAACCTCCCGGAAATAGATGAAAGACCGTGGTATTAGTGTCTTAGCTGGAAGCCTTCAAGGGACTCACAAGCTCAAGGAAGAGATCGTAGTTATTTAACCTGTACATCTACGATGCTTGTAGTGTGGTTCACAAAAACCTTTACAGAACAATGCAGACTGGGCTGCAAGTATTTAGAACAGGTGGTTGATTCAATTCCTCAACAGATACCCCTCAGGAAATATTGGCATATAGAGATGATGTATGCCTGGTAGTGAGCTTCTACTGTTACTTGTTCGGTTGGTTCATTGTAAGCTATTGATTAATGCATTTTCATATGTAGTCAAACGATTTTAGCGTCGACCCTTATCTCAACCAGTCGACCTGCCTAGGAAGTCCTAATCGCGGGGTTATCGATTGGAGTTAACAGGCAGTAACTGTGTCTCCTCTCGAGACGATCGGGCAACCTGATCATTACTCACAAGCGAAAAGCTGAGCCAATACCAGGCTTGTGCCTGTTGCAGCTATAGTGCTTTACGGACGTTAAATGTGATTGTAGGATTAATTTGGAGTGACTTAACGTTGACCTGAACCGGTCCTGACGGACAAGCGATTCGGCCTACAAACGTCGCCTGAGTTCAAGCTGAGTGGTTATTAGCCGAAGGCGGCCGTAGAGGAGCCGTCGGTACACATAGGGAACCATCAGATGCCAAGGTCGTGTGACATGATCTATATGGCGTTCGTATGTGCTGCGGCCGTGCAATCGCGCTGGCGCTTCGGATTTATGAGTCACCAGCGTAACTCATAGTGCACCGTCGCGAAGAGACGATGACGATAGTAGCAGTAGTATAGTCATGACTTTATATATGCAGCATCTCTTGTTACTGATTGACATGACCAAGAATATATGGTCGTTTGGCTACTAATCCGCTTCTCTTTCAGAAACCTGGGTGTCTGCGGTCTTCTACCCATTGTTATCTTCAGCTTTGTTGGTGTATTGTATGATGAATGGTTTGCCTGTTCTTCTTCGTAGTCCAATCTGAATTTTGTTCTTATCTCTCTTCTCTCATGAATGCACTACAAGCACGCCCTACTCGTAACATGAATTCTCTTGTATACATTTTACATATCTTTCTTCTCAGTTTAGATCTTGTCATTGTAGTCTCTCTCTGTTTATTTTCCGAGAGATAAGGGTTTCCTTTTCCTGCTAGCCATCAATTGGCTAACCAGCATTGGCCGGCTGGACACAAAGGCCTCACTCACACACCTACTGGTCTTATTCCTTCGGGTTTACACCGGATACGTGGTGTGAGTGGAACCACAAGTGGTGGGCGCGGGTTGGGGGGGGGGGGGGGGGGGGGGCGTGGTTACAGCGTAAGCCACCTGGGGGGGGTGGTTTGTAGCACAGGTGTCCTATGGTTTCGGTCATTGTGGCAGGCTAATCCGTTTCGGATGTTGCCGACCGGTTATTGTTTATTTCTGTCTTACACCGGTCATGTTGAGTTATTTTGGATCAGATATTCCAGTTCCGTTTGCCGGACAGCAGCCGAGCGCAACTTGGTATGGTTGGATCTATCATGCTGGAACCAGATCGCACTGATATTACACAATGATTTACGCTTATCGATGTCGTTTACAGCTTTTTAAGAGTCAACTGTACATTCCGTGCAATAAATATTCCGTCTTCATCCTAGATATCGTGTCCGGTTAACATGTATCTGTGACTAATGGTTAAACGCGTCGCACTCTCTGAACGCAAGTAAGTGAATGACGTGTCGGTAATCTAACAGTTGAACAGTTATTGAACTGGCATTTATTTATACCGCCATCGTTGGATGTGTAGAAGAAACCAATAGCAAGTTTAGTGCAAGGTGTGTGGATACTCGATCAGTTGTTTAGATTTAAAAAAGTGAGGTTTTATCATTTTCCAGTTTGGGATGTCTTGATATAAATTTCGCGTGCCTTGGTGTCAGTTTAAAATGTCCTAAGGAGGTTTTCTGGATTGGAACGGCAACGAGCTCATAGCGTTGTTGTGCACGTGGGTATGCTAATCAGTAAGGAGATTGGTTGGTTCTTACGGGTAAGAGGACGTCAACCCACCGGGTGCAGAAAATAAACTAGGCTGGCTCGCCTGTGTCCAGTAGTCAGGTTGATGGGGAAGCAAGCGAGCACTGGGCGCGTGGGTATGTACGTATTACGTAGGCCGCACAGCGATAACAACAACAGTATATGAGATCCACACAGGCTAGCGTAAGCTCAGATCGCTGCCATTGTCATCCGAATGACCAGGTAAGCCGGGCAACCCCGACCTTGATTCCTAATGGGATGACCGTCTGAATGATAGCCTGGCGGTTGCGTTGACAGCTGGAGGTTATGATTGACACAGAGCGTAATCACTCGATTACGGTCTGCCAGCCTGAGCATATGGTGTCCGGGCTGGCTGGTAGGCCATTGAAAGTCGTTTGAACATTCCAGTACTTTGAACAATCTAAGTGCGACTCAGGAGAGACAAACAGCTTCACGTGAGTTGTAACGACTGAGGACAGACTGGCCGCACTTAATAACATTCAGTACTAGTGGTGAGTAGTCGAGGATTTGGTTAATTTCAAGTTGAACATCACCCACAATTGATCGCAGCTGTCGCATTCCCATAGACT
>LOND01000169.1:157807-169955 GCA_014220965.1 Paragonimus kellicotti
ACTTTTGTTGATTCCAATCTTTTCATACGAGCAGTGACTACAAAGCTAACTCAAGAGCCGAATTTCATCTGATCGACTGAATACCGGACGACGTATTCACCCCTTGACATGCACTAGGCAATTTTGTAACATGACTTGCCCCGACCAATTGGACTCGAAATGGATCATATCTGAATGAATAACCGAAAGTTAAAGGCGTCAAGTAATCTCAGCAGTTTCCTCAAAGTGGTATTATCTCCTGTTATTCAATCTACTTGCACCGTATTATCTGAGCTTGATTTCTATCTGTATTCGTTTATATCGGTGGAGAGTATTTCTCAGTTAAAAATTTTTACAGTAGATTATTTTTCCATTCTTCCTAGCTGTATATGCTAGACAGTATTCTGTTTACTAGTTATTGGAGGATTTTGCTGGATATAAATTGATCGCTAATCAAGGCATGGAAACAGAGTGTTGCAGTGTTCCAACCAAAATCCGTCAGCACTCGCCACATCGGCAAAGTGTTCGCTACCAGCTGACTGCTATATACACACTCCGTTTCTATACCCGTGCACCCTGACAATCTCACTGTCACTGCGAACAGTTCTATGCAGAGATACGTGCTAAGGTCTCAAATGGGTCAGACTCCCTGAAGAAGAAAATGCCTTAGAGGTTTCAGACAAAACCCAATTTGGTCACCGACTGATTTAATAGCAGTTCTCTAGAATTCACAAATTCATTGGCGAACGATCACAGCAAGCGAAAATTAATCTACAGTCCTTAAACGCAGTCAATGGAGTATTCAGTTGTGGTTGTGTTTATTTGAACTATGCTAAACAAAAGTTTTTCCAAAAAAGCTGGGATATCTGTCTATGAGATTCAAGGTATGACCAGCGAATAAACTTGAGCACCTCGAACATATTAGAGTATTCGTTTTGTAAGCTGAACACCCATCCTCTGGACTCAACTGATATATTTGTATTTGGGATCAAAGACCAATCAGTCAATAACAGGAAGAAGATATCCGTGGTATATCATAATTTCAGCGTTTCCTAAAGGGAGTGGCATTCCTGGAACGGCAGTAACACTCCAGTGTTTTCTTCATTGACATTGTGCTCGGCACAAGTCAAGATATTGACGATAACATTAGTCTGTCAGTAGGGAGTTCCGGAGTTTAAATAATCATTAGTAACTTTCGTCTAAACCTAGCCAGTTTGACAATACTCCAGGTCGCTTGCGGTCGTAAGTCTGCACGTTACAAAATGCTGGTTGATGGCTTGAGGAATAGTCTGTTCGCTTGCTGTCTACTGATTCAAACGGCTCACAAATATTAGCAATCTTTAATGTATGATCGACCCATTATTATGGAACGATCATGCAATTGTCACAGCAATCTTGTTTCTGAAGAGACAATTCTTTTTGAGGTTTCGTAGAATTGTAAGATGCTTAGAACAGTTTTGAGCAGACTGCCGTATTAATCATTGCGACCTGTCTGTTTCGACAGCTCTGATAACGCAGAATTCATCTGTTCAGTCTGCCGTGCTCTCATCCATCGAATTCTATATGATTAAAGTGTCCCACGCAAGAAACGTTCTTTTGTTTTCCTCGGAGCGTACTTCTTCTAGATGGATTTACTGTCATTTGGTTTTTCAAATTTTATCAACCAAAATTAGAACGACGGACTGTTGATTAGTAAACTGGGACTTTGGATACTTACAAGTGATATTTTCCTAAAGCCGCTTTTATAAAACTGTGTAATAAATTTACTGAATACCTTTTACGGTTTTTAGTTCGCAACACCATTTGCTAAATTTTGTCAAGATATCATTTCAATGTTGCATAGTTTTACAATGGCTGAATACTGTTCTCTGTCATCGTAGTTTCAGAACAATAAGCCATTAAATCGTGGATGATTTTAGATAGGTTACCGGAACAGAAAACAATTGGGACTCAAAATTCTGCGTCCCTTAACTATTCCCATAATTTCCCTTATAAGTTAAAATCGATCATTTGTTCTGGAGTTTCGCTAGTTTCCAGGCTAACCACAAAACAATTAATCGATTTCCGTCTAAAAGAAGGGAAAAGCAATAACTAAATAAAGCACTTCGTTTAGCTTTCTGCAACTTCGATGACTGCAACCCCCTGGACCTTGGTGGATAACGGGCTAAAGGAGACATCTGCCACTAATTCAAGGGTCACAGGCTTGACACTCCGACGTTCCTGGTGCTGCTGATATCCAGCAAAATCAACACACCTGTGTACCACTTCTTTATTGTTCACTGGGATCAACTCTTTGAAAGGAGAAAACTTGTTGCTTCGTTTTATGAAAACAGACATTTGCACCTCTACAATGTGTATGCACAACATGAAGAACATCGAAGTGAGTTTATGAACTTATAGCTGTTACCTTTGAAACAACTCGTTTTAGATAGGTCACATAAACGATTATAAATACATTCAATTTTAGTCATATGCTTTAAGGGATCGGGATTTGGTCTCTCAAAAACTGTATGATGACGACGCAGTAATGAAGAAAGACTGACCTATTTTTGCGCTACCCAACTTTCTCCATGGATGAAACCAGTATCAAGAAATAGCCTTTCGCATTTGTCAGTAACGATGGCGGTTTATTTGGCAGGATATTTGCATGGACCGAAAACAGAGCTATCTATATCAGTTCGTATTTTGGTTCGATATCAAGTGTTAATAATCTGTCAAGTAGTCTACTATTAAAGACATCAAACTGCCAGACCAGACGAAATGTGCTCAATTAAGTTTAGGTTTTACTCGTATCTACTACCTCACCTCGTTTCACACAAAACTAGCAGGAGGCTCCAATTCCTAAAGTGGAGTTCACCAAACTGTAAGCAATAATATGGACTGCAACAGTGTTGAAAATTTTTTGGCAAGTTTTCCCTTCCTTAGTTCACTATCGAGCTGATCATTTTTGCATCGCCTCGGTAACGATGTTCAAAATCAATAATAGATGCTGTTATTGATTTTACTCAAGCCTACGAACATGTGGCATAGGTAGGTCGAACCCTTGTATGTTTTTCGGGTTAGAGTAGTGCTTTCACTTGCGTTAAACGAACGTCAATGTGTCCATTGTTACAGGGTTCCGGAATCTAACAAAAGTTCATCTGGCTGCTAGGAGATCACGTTATCAGCACGCTTAAGGTAAATCCATTCTTAGTAATCGCCGTATATGTAAGTAAAAATAATTTTTCATGCATTGTTTACTTGTTCATTTATACCGAGGTTTTTTTATGAGTATCAGAAGTTTAAACTTTGTGGGACTTGTCTGAGAATAGTTTCCAACTGAATCCGGCTGGTCAGCTGAATCTATAGGATGTATAGTCCCATCATGAGATTTCAGACTCACCGACTAAAACTGACTGCAAAAGTGTTTGCATAGTGTCAAGTTATAGTAATCGCAACCGGATTCAACATAACTTTCAACGTTATTTAACAGCTGCATACATTGGTGCGTTCGAAAAACGCTACCAAAACAGAGGACACGGTGAAAGTGATGCATAAATGTAATACATATGTGAAGCTTATTCCCTCGAAGCCGTTAAGCTTAACAACCTACTTCAAAATCTCAGGGAATTATAAAAAAAGTCATAGAGGTACATAGCGTAGCACACCCGGAAATACATTGTGCCGAATCTTCCACTGTACGTGGTAGTTAAGGTGGTTACTGCGAACTGGTATCAAATCGGGAGTTTCCTCGAAGAGTTTAGTGGAGACACTGTGTTAGAAAACGTCTACACATTTTTGGAAGAACTGGTGAAAATCCTCAAAAGTAGGATGTGAGTAGCTTGCAGTGTTCAAATCCCGAGTGATTTCTAAGTAAAGACCTTACAGTGGACTTAACCTGACCTCTGGACAACTTAAGCACGCAGATTCAAGGATGGACTCAGCTGATGTGTAAGATGTATGGATACGTCGTCGTCTTCAAAACCAAGTTGGAACTGGGAGAGTGTCTGCTTGTGAAATCGAACTACACTGGTTTCCCTAAATATCCAAGAGCCAAACTGACAGATACCAAAATAGTGTTAAGCGTAATACTTCAGAACTAAGAAACGAGAATTGTTGACATTCATTCAGTAGTTAGCTAGTTTAAGCTTGCTTAACACAATTTGATGTTGAAGTGACAAAGGTACTGTTAAACCTGTCAGTAGAATTCAGTAAGAATGTGATAGTGGACTAAATCGGAAGAGGAGGGGGCGGTTACTCCAACATTCGGTGGAATATCTTAGCAAAGCGAGAAGATATGTTTAAAACGTGTAGCCAATGGACTGCGGGCAATATGCGCGACCGGACGAGCCATCGTTCAAAAACCGGGTCGATGGACGAGAAATGGCTAACGGAAAAAGGCGTCAGCCAAACACAAACCTGGTATAAGCGTACACGATGTGTCAGTGGAAAACGTCGGTGCGTTGCGGACTGGAATTCCAGTTCAAAAACGCAAGCGCGAGCGTGGCGTGGGAAAGTGTTGAGTTGAACAATACAGGCCGTACTTCACTGAACGACTTTCTACTACAGGATGACATGCAGTAGCTTATGGACGTCAAATATTTATAGGAATGGTTTGATACAGCTAAAGCTACAAAAAACACGTTTCTGGATGTTGGATTTATACGAACTTCGCAGTTCAGGCTGGCAAGCTTCAGTGTTCGGCATTATCTCTGAATGTGGCACTTTCCTAAATAATTGAACATACCAACATCAAATCACAGGCTAAACTGATACGGATTTAGGTAATCTTCTGCATGTGGCCTCATCCAGTTTGTCGTCTAATGTACGGCGACATCCGATTAGCAAACGGCATCAAACAACATACTAATCCGTTGAATTTTTAGTGAAACAAATGAAATGGCTGAACAACGTTACAATGCTATATACATGAATCACCGAAGTTGTTCACAGCAGATTCGACAGCACTAGATCCGACATGAATTAAGAAAACTTTTCTCTTGAAAGTCAGAGAAATTTCAGCGAATCCAGTTCCCATAGTGTGCAAGAATTGATGTTCCCACAGTTGGAGTGTAATAACAACGATCACGTGAGAAGCAGAAAATGAAGTGCTCGAGGAAGAAGTGACTTGTTGGTTCTTCAAAAATTGACAAGTTTGTGTATGTACAATAAACACAGTATGCATGGAAATAGTGCGTAATAGGAGACTAAAATACCGCAGACACTAAAAATTTATAACTTTGTGACTCGTATTTTATTTTGATAAATAAAAAACGTATTAGTTAATTATTATTAATGCTAACTGGAAATGCCAGATATAATGGAAATATGGGTCACCATCCAATCATCAAATTAGCAACTGGCCTACCTCTGGTAAGAGTTGGCCCACTTCCAATTCAAATTATATAGAATTGAACTTCCATCACGCTCAGACCTTACCTGTGGGACACCTTGACTTTGGCCAGGAAAATTTTTATTATCCAAATACCAAGTTCAGCGAGTAAGTGAAATGTTCAAAATCTACTCAAACGTGTTTTGCACCCAATATACCTGTAACGAGTATGAAGAAACATCTCAACGATTGTAAATCTTAAAGCACATTGCATCTC
The DNA here is from genome assembly GCA_014220965.1 of Paragonimus kellicotti. Lineage (NCBI taxonomy): Eukaryota > Metazoa > Platyhelminthes > Trematoda > Plagiorchiida > Troglotrematidae > Paragonimus > Paragonimus kellicotti. The sequence goes on from LOND01000169.1 coordinate 163,375, forward strand.
GGAAAGTGGATATTTCAGTTGTCCAAAGCTTTTTGCAGTTCCACTTAATAACGAAGAAGAAACAACCCAAACTTCACTTCTGTCTACAAATTGCACTCGGACTCTCAACTGTACAAGCCTGATAGCCATCAACAGCCAATATCCATTAAGGTGACATGGACGTGCTCTGTATTACTCAGTGTCCAACGGCAAACTACTGATTCTGGTGTATTTGGTTTCGAATGCTCTTCAGATCACTAACATCACTCAAAAGGTTTGAAATACATTTAACTTGTGCCCACGATTTTGTTGAAATGTGACGCTTATAAATAGAATGGCCTAATTCATTGGCTTTGAAAACAGTTTCCGCTCTCCGTCTTCCAAACTTTACAACCGCAGCATCGTCCCTCCCTCCAGCCTACATGTGTCTCATGAACACCAGGTTCGGATCAAGGACAACCGGACATATTGCTCAACAGAGCTGCACTTTTAGCTCTATGTATTATTAACGGGGAATGTAAGAAATGAACGCAGCGCAACTATGTGAGTTTTTTAGACCAAAAGTAACGATGCGACGAACAATTTATTTCGATAATTCTTTATCAAGCCAATACAATTACAGAGGGTTTCATTAAACATGTTACGAGACAAACCGCAAAATTCTAGAAGTGAATGTTAACGAGTGATATTAGAAACGACTACCAGAATCCACATAATTAGTTAGAGTTGGACCGGACGCCCGCTGGATGCTATTGTCACGGTTCTGGAATAACAACCACTCTTAATACGACCCCGAAACTTGGGAGACAATGAGATTGGCTGGTCACCTCGACATCTACTAGCATACCTAGTATAGGTTACTGTGCCAGCTTAATTACCAGGCTGTTCGGTTTATCCCACTAGCCCAGAGGTGGACGATTATTCTCAGTAATGAAGAGACGAACGGCCACAAAAAGCTGCTTACCGCCGAGACCCTGTAAGAAGAATGGAGGGAGTTTCGTCTACGATCCGGAGACCAGTGGCCTCCACGGCCTTTTATAATGCAATAAATGACAAAATATTATCACGAATCGGGTCCCCCACTGAACAAGATCGGATGTACCGGTTACTCGAAATCAAATACTCGAGAGTTATACCGAGGGGGTCATTTTACTGCTGCCGGAGTGATTACTAAACAAGTCAAGTGTATCTTCCGCAATGATGTTTCCGAGAACTTAGCTTTTTTCAGGTGCAAGAAGCGCGTTGACTTCATTCTGATCGAAGAAGGATGGATCTAAAAAGTAGCAGATAAGCATTTACGCGTTCTTAAGTGTATCGAAAGCGCTACTTGCCTCGATGAATTGCCAGGGTTTATCCGGATGTTAGTTCACGGTGAACACATTAGTAATATGAAGAATACTGATAACAATTAGACGGAAATAAGTACCATTGTTGTGCGTATTAAATACCGCTTTACGAGGTTGATGACATACTCATCTCTTGATCGATATAATGAAAAGATGTTGATCGTGAGAAGGTTGAATTAGAAAGTTACAACAACAATCATAAACTTTACATTTTACTTCGCGGCTTACACAGAAAATGCTACGCAATCGCAGCACCCACCATTGCGCTGGTTTGGTGGAGTACAAACTTTTAACAATGACGTCAAGGGTCCCTACATTTTAAAAGTTGAGAGGAAGCGTTATGCCTTGTAATGGTATGAGATACTGCCGTGGCTGAATATCTCAAGTGATTAAATTTGACATCAGTGTATAATGTTGAAAAAATTGTCCATCGACAGATCTCTTCAATGAGAGATATGGCCGCCTGAATACAAACTTACTAAATCATTAACGGCTGCGTAGCTGCCTATATTGTGTAATATCCCAGCACTTCTCTGCTACGTTGTCACATGGTCAACGGGAGATCATGTAAGATAGATGGCAGTCTTGTTAGCCAGGGCTCAGAAGCAGGAAAAAAACAATATTCGCTATCTGTAAAAGGGCTGCGATCAGCGAATCCAGGGTCCTTGAAGCGAATGAGATTGCTGATCAATAGAACGCAACTGTAAGCGGTCAGACTAACAAAAAAGACAGGGACACCAAAACGAAAAATAGACCAGTCAATAGAATTAGACAACAACACGAGGAAAAGCAACAAAAGGGGAGAACGAATGTTCAACAAAATACCAATTTGGAGCAGCTTCGAACGTAAATATTTATAATAATTGACAAGCTAAATTTCTTCAGCTATTGTTACACACAAATTTATCATGCATTATAGTGGTGGGCAGTAAAATGAACTTTTCACAACTCAGTATCCAATGAGTAAATGTCTTGTTACAAATACATTTTTGAGCACAAACTTATGCACGTTGAAAAGTTTTAAGAATTGAAAATTTTTCTTTTACTTTCAGTGTAGATAAACCATAAGAAATTTTGGAATGCAAGGTGAATTTTTCTCATATACGACTTTGAGATGCATATGAGACTTTGGTCAGACTTAAGTACACCTGTGCTTTCATATATATATATATATATATATATAGATATATATATACTGATGACATTATTCAGGTCCTTTTTAATACTCTCTTTGCTTCAGCTTCTCCTGGTAGTTTATATGTCTGGGTCATTCAGNAAATAAACTGATCGTATAGGTTTGAGTGCTGAAGAGGGCTAGGAATGACAAACAGCAGAGAAACGCTTTAACTATCTGCATGAAAGTTAAAAACCTTTTGTGGAAAGATCGCGAACAATTGCTAGGAACAATGAAATCACTGGAGAGTGTGAACACATTTATCGCGCGAAAGATTAGATTCTGTCACGTTGAGGAAAATTTGAGACAAGGAGCAGGAAATATAAATAGTCGAACGTTAATATGTAATTTCCTTATGTGGAGAGATTACATCATCTCGTGATCTCGTTTTAACTCTTAAACATTTTCGGATCGGGATGCACAGATGCTGTCAATCACCAAAAATCCGGCTACAGTCTGTTCGCTTAAAAAGAGGAAATAGAACGAGAAGGTAATATACTCGTATACATGTGTGGGTTTGTCAGTTTCATTGTGTTGATTAGCATATCGGACAGATGATGAGAAGGTTATTCAAACGCTATTTGTATCGTTTATACATTCCAAGTCTTTACTTTCAATATCTGACGGTCTGTCAATTATGGAACGCATTATTTTACACAGTGGTCACCAATGGCCTAATATACATGTACAGTACCCCCATCACATCAGGACGCATGTAACAGTGCACGTGCGCGAAAGTCTTCCTGGTCACCTTCCCAAAACAATCTTACACCTCACCTGATGTACACATCTGTCTGTGCAGCTTCTCGTGTTTGAAGAGTGTCCGCTTCACTGTCTGCTAGTTGATTGTATTAATGTTTGATGAAGGCAGGTTACACACCATTGACTTTGCACACATGTGATTTCTCTTACTTGCATCTAATAGCGTTTTTCATCTGTGAACCATCCAACTAGTTCTGTTCCCGACTGACGTAGAGACAAGAACAAATTTGCGTCTGCCCACTCACCTTACAATCGCCTGGATTTATTGGACATTTAATGAAACGCTCAAATTTGCTGACTAAAATTTGCTGGAATACTAGGAACATTTTTCAATATGATCTTCGTGCTCACTTTTACTACGGTCAAGCAGTTTTAAGAGAGAAAAACCTAACGGCCACCTCGATTAGCCTGTGCAAGTGAACTTATGAGCAGCTTTTCATGAAATTCGAGACAGGTTTCGGTGAATAAGAGGATTATTTTTTTAAATACTAGCTCCTAATAATAACGGAATACATGAAGACATATTCTCACATCACAATCCTTCTTCGGTATTCGGCTAGAGATGATAACAATAGTTAACTGTACATCTGGCTTGTGTTAACGAGGCTCGACTTCCAATAGTAGGGCACGGATTCAGTTACTTCGACTGCCTCCGTCTAAATTCCAGCAGCTTGACAAAATCCACATTTGGTTTGTTTCGAATCCTGTCCAAAGGAAAGAAGTAGGTATACGATTGCAGGGGTAATTGTAAGAAAAAACTTCCGAAAAAAACTCTATTGGACAGCCGCCAATCAAATGAGCTAACGTAAATCCACTGTAACTAAGAGGCAAACAAGAGCTCATTCCAAAATATCTTCACAAATGGAACCTTCCAGTATTCGAACTATAAAGATCATCACAACCTCAACAACCTTGTCTGAATCGTAAACACTTCGCTGTTGAATTGTGGTTGCTAATTTTCATTTGCAAGATTATTTTTCAGATTTTCCATTTCGCTTCTTGCCGCAAATCTAAATGTGTAGTACCCGCAGAATGTATGTTGATGCTGCCGTAATCGGTGTCACTGTCGTGGGGCTGATATTGCGTTTCTCAATGTGCCATGTTTAAATATTAGTCTAGTCTTCATAAACTGACCGTGTATACTTAGTGGCTTTACGCGTGTAACTGAAAGACGCGAAATAATAATTTTAACAATTTGCAACGAACAGTAGTGGTATTAGACATGTCAACATTAAGCGAAAAGGAACGACAAGTAACTAGACAATGACGTGTTGAGCACAGTGAACGCATTCAAATCTACGACAAACCGATGGTTTCTGCCGAAAGTTTTAAGACAGCGTAAATTGATCAACGTTTAATTGTTGTTTGTTCACCACTCATATACAACCAGACGTATGATAGACAACTATACAGGTACCACGTCCTTCGTTTATTCCCATCCGATTTAACTGACATGGATGCATCTGGACAGACTACGGTCGTTGACAGAACAACCAGTAGAATAAATACGATACCCAAGTTCAATCACCATGACCACGAAGCAAGACGGTCAAGACCTCTTATTCAAAAACCAGTATGTCAAGCCTGTTAACCAGTTTGATGAAGGGGTGTGTACTCAAAGTTTAGAAAATTGCACAATTATTTCACTGGGACGTTCAGCGATATTTTCAGTGAATTACAAAGATGACAGTAATGCTAAGTTTAATGCAGCATTACATTCTGTAATAAAACGACTGTTTTTCATATTGTTACCTCTGTCACTACAAATACAATACAATACAATTCAGATGGTGAGCTGTTTTTACACCATGGCATGTCTCTTATCTACCCAGAACTCGTCCGCAACCAAAGTTCAGGCCTAAGTCAAGTTGCTGTATAGACGACGTTTCTAGGTTTTTCAGTGCTTTATATTTCCGCTGGAGCTGCAAATAACGAAGTAACGTTATCTAAAACAAGAAGTACATAAACGCCTCATCTCCATTGGTTTGTGCTTCCAATCGCTGTTCTAACTCAGCCTGACAATCATCTTGATTCGTTTAGCTGAATTATTTTCTTTAACTTGTAACAATTGCTTCTGTCATCATTATTCAATCAACTTTGAAAGTGAATTTAGGGCAGTCGGCAAGTTACTGGGCATAATGAAACACTGAACCTAGATTCGAGAGTAGATTTTAGTATTCTGGAGTAATCCAGCTATATGACAATATAAGGACACATCCGGTCAGCCGACATCTCAAATCACCCCCGGTTTTTATAGACTGCAATTTCATCACACGAGACAACCGGTTCGACTGAGCACCATCACAAGGCTACTGTGATAGAACTCACGGGTGTTAGGATGTTCCGAGTCAAGGTGATGTCTTAAGTCTAGTAGTCAGTAAACACTACGACACGATGGAAATGTACGATAATATCAGCTTCCGTCAATAATTCTCCCCGTAACAATACGTCCAGCAGATCTGTTCAGTTGACATCGAATGGCATTTCCAGTTGCTAAGCCAAGTGGGCTGAGTTCATCACTGTTGTAAACACAAATCAAACTTCAACTTTAGCTGGGACGTATGTATTAATTAATTATTTTGCGTTTTTATTCGTCTGTTGCGTGTTGATTGCGGTCACCTTGATGTATCATGCCAACTTAATCAAATTTTCGTACTTTACAACTTAAAATTAATGCACGTCAATCAACTAACAGGCATCAGTTTTTCGAAATTTTCACGATTTTCACAATATTACATTTTGTGCTAAACGTTCACTTCTGCCAGTCCACAAAATCAGATTAAACACAAAAAATAACGCGCTAATTACTTACACGCAACTAGCTAGCATCAGGTAAAAGGATAGCAAGATTGTTGGGTAATTCGTTAAGGGAAAAACACGTTTTGTAACAATGATCGCTCGAATCGATCGTCTGAACGAATCAAAACAATGTTTATTTCCGTTCTTCATTCCGTTACACACTAACGTATAAACGCCAATGAAATGAAATGAATGGGCAAATGTATTAAAATAACTGACTTACCAGTCGATCAGGATAAATCTTCCGAAAATCGGGCAAACTGAGTGAATGTTAGGGCAACGGAGTAAAAATATATTTCAAGTTGATTATGTCTACTACGCTGTTGAGAGAAGGTTTTGTGGTCTAAATGCCCAGTCTGGAAAGTAGCCCCACATCAAAGTTTATCTCTCAAATGTCCACGTTTTTTGAATGCTAATCGATGATTACTACACCTAGTGGAGTATAGAGTTTTTCTCAAACATGACCTACCGTCCAGTTGTGTCGGATATCGTCCTTTAGTAGCGCTTGTTTAGCAGGACTA
>LOND01000169.1:176673-194439 GCA_014220965.1 Paragonimus kellicotti
AGTTTCCAATGAATACTGGAATGAAACCATTTGTGTTCTCATAGTAGCTTTCTGCAATTTTAAAAACCATCTTGACCAAAGACATAACGGAAACATCTCAAACATGCACAGTCGGCACTCAAAGGGCATCTTCTACTGAACCAGTCCTCAAACTCTTACAAAAATTTGTTCTCGCTGTGATCCTAGTCTGAACCCTTTCTCAATTGTAAGCGATAATAGTTAAGCGGTGTACTGTATTTGTCCGTCTTAAATTCAATGAGTAAACGCACTGAGTGTGAACTCACAGGATAACAATGCTGTTCATCTGTAGAGAGAAACGATGCCCACTTCAAGTCTCAAAAGTGCTTCATGTACGTGTCTGGGATACCTGTTTCTCCGACAGCTGCACACAATGCAAAATCAATTCTTACCCCGTAAAACTGTTTCGCCCTGGTAGAAACAGTGCACTTTAAAATAGACATTGTCCGATTGAACTATGTTGTTGATCACTTAAGGATAGTCACCTGAATGGTTTCATATATGGAACCCCCTTCGTTTTATGACACTCGGTTATTTGTGGTCGAAAGTTGGGGAAATTTTCCACTCACATCGGCCGAGAACCGCAAGATGAAATGTCACTACTCTTGAATCATAGTTTCGGCAGTGCCATTTTTTCATTGTAGGTTGATCATAGAATACCATTAAAAATGTATTTCATGATAACAAGATGTGATTAGATATGGAGGAAATCTGAGAAATCAAGTTTTTTGACCTTAAGTTGGTCATGTAGTAAACTTAGAAATAAACGCAAATCAAAACATTTTGTCGTGTTGATTTTCTTTTACTGGAGCAAATATACATGATAAACAATCTTGCTTTTTCCACTGGCTGTTTGTTTTCAGTATGCTTGGCTATTTGACCTACGTACTGCAATATTCCTGTTAAACAGTTTATTCACTATCGTACCCGATACGCTCGGTTACATTCAACCGTAGTCAGCCAATTGTTTCGTACACACCTTTTCATAAGTACAAACCAGGTGTGAATCACTGAAAATAATCTACTTCTCAAGCCGTGCATTGCTACGTGAATTGGTGGATATCTTCGACAAAATAAAACAACCATATCTGGAAACCGCTGGAATATTTGCTATTGACATGACGACCACAGAATCTGCAGCATTCATCACGCAGTAAATGTTTTTTTCTACGGGAAACTTAATCGAGGTATGTGAAATGAATCAACTAACTACATCCCGAAGGCCTGCCCTGACGCCTTCGCCTTAGGAATATCATCCCCATATGCTCCTTGATACGATAATTTGGTCTTGTCTGCTGCTAGACCATTAACGCATTAGTCAACAAGGTTGTCACAGAAAACGTACCATCTGTTAAAATCTCTGTCCTGAAGATCTTATGCACTAGTAACGTGGTCGAACAAGATCGAAGTCCGAGTATAATGCTTCATTTCGAAAGAGGCTGGATGGACAACCTAATTGTCATTCATTCAATCAAGTCGGCATTCTTTGTGAATTAACAATAAGTTGCATTTCGGTTGACCCACCTTAAAATCAAACAGCTTAATCAACCTCCGGTTTTGTTGTGCCTAATAAGTACACAGTATATTCTAGTCCGAATCGGAATTGGCACACTAGTACTGATGTGTATGAGGCGACCTCGTTTATAACGGTTCTACTGATCTCAGGCAAGACGTGGTCAAAATGTTATATTTAACTACTCAAGCTGAATTGTGTGTGAATGTTATCCGATTTGCCAGACGGCAGGTAGAGTGAATGTTTACCTGAACTCCAAGCCGTAAGTTTTAAATTAACAACATAGCTGTGGATAGCAAAGCTTTGAGTAAGAGTGAGATTCAGACGGTGACATTAAAAATCATCAGCTGTTTATCAATAGACAAACAATAGATAATAAATAATAAATAATAATAGATAACGACTGTTCCACAAACCTAGAATTATCTAGTTAGGAACATATTAGAAACTGAGTCAAAAGTACGTTAACAGCCTGTCAGTAGTTGGTGGCAGTAACTATTAGTGATGTTTTCTTTCTGGCTTACTGGCAGCTTTAGTCTGGAGGAAATAATCAAAGTGGTGTGATTGTTTAGGTCACTCAAGGCAAGTAGTAATACGCTGAACTAAATTCCGTGAATTTCGTTCAAAATGACAAAAGATAAGCTTGAGTGCTTATCGTCGCTCTCAAATTGAAAAAACTTCCTAGGTATTTAACAAATATTCCAAACATTTTATCATCCGTGCGGATAGTGATTTCGTTTTTACAAATAGAGTATGAACTAGAAAAATAATAGCATATTCTCTTGTCAATATTTTGATTAAAATGTTCTACCCAAATACCCGCATTCTACTCCCCGGTTACTCCAGTGTTGTTTTTAATAATGGGCACTCACCAAAATAAAGTGATATCTGAATCCATCCTGGTCAGCTGTATCAAAATTTAAACACTATTTTTAACGTCAAAAGTTGAGTATCATAATTATTTTGCATTCGCACATAAACTGGCAGTGTTTCATAAGGTTTCATAAGGTTTGAAACAGGAGATAGTATAAAAACTTGAATTGTGGTCATTTAAGACGTTGATGCTGACGTTAGAAATTCTCATCCATAATTTTTGGCGTTCGTTAATCTTTACAAAAGGAGATTTGCTGACTTACACCACAGAAGAACACAGGACAGAAAACCTTGCGAGTTGTTGTTAAGGTCATCAAATAACTGATTAGGCCGTTAAAGTGTGACAACATTAGTGGAAGATGTGTTCACAGAAAATAGAAGCCACTTCTGCAATGTTCATTTTGAAGAGCTTAACTGGCGAAACGAGCAATTTTCTATGAAATGAAAAGAGGTGAGTTGAAGGCGGATAAAAATACATTTTATACCAAAGTGAATTTACAGATCGTTTGAAATTCCGCCAAGTTATCATACATCGCCAGTTAATTTCATTGACTTTGCACACGTTTTAAACATCACCTAAAAATCCCACAATAATTCTGTAAAAATGAACCTGATACCGCTCTCAGGATTTTGTCCGAGTTTGTACAAAAAAGTGGATACACCGTTAGCCATATATGAAAGTTTTATGACTTTTTTACTTACTCATGTATCTCGAACAAATGTAAACAATACTGCTGATCAACTGTTTACAGTGGTTGATACTACCTTAGGACAGCAAAAGGATAGCTCTAAAATATTCTTTTCCCTCGATTACGTAAGATATGAGATGACGCGAACAGCTCATGCACACTTACTTATCACGAAATGTGCAAGGGACTGTGTATTATAAAACAGACGAACTGTGGTCGTGACTAAGCCAACCAGAACAACATTGAGGATTTCCACCAGACTAAAACGAAAGTCGCCGTCTGCTATCATTTTACAAAAAAGGTGACATTTTGGTCAAACTTGCTCTGATCTAAAGCTTTTCAATGCAAAACACTATCAATTTATATGGCTTCTGACTAATCAGAACGAAGGAATTGACAGGTGTTGGCTTGGGCGTCTTTATGTTAAGTGAAAATTGTTTTTTTTTTGTACTTCCACGTTATTCTCAACTGTGATTGTTGGACCTTGTGTCTCTAATACCCTTCGGTTTAGAAAGTAACTATATAACTGAGGAAGTTGTGGAAAAGTCTTGAATGACATTGACAAACCGTAGAACACTCGTATGGCTATTCATTTGCCAATAAAAAGTAAGCACATTAAAGCTCTTTTTTAATCCGTAGAAAGTTTGGACGCCAAAATAAAACTGGAAATTCACCAAAACAGAGCCATAAGCGATAATCAGTTTTCGACTCGTGTGGTATGTTTTGGGTTATACTGCATTGAAATAGCTGTAGGACGGAAAGTAATCAGGTCTGGTTCTTCTGTGAAACTGTTGTGCTTACAGATACACCTTGCTGGTCAGAAGACAGTATTCACTAGTGCCCGTTTATTTTGGACCGGTTTGAAGCTGCCGACGTTTAAGTATTGATCCGATAACGTTGATTTCCTGTTAGACAGCGTTCTTAATTGAACCGTTTTTACAGAGCCACATGAGTAGATTAAAAACGGCAAACAGTTGTTGACCTCAAATTCACAAGTAACCTTCAAGTTAGGGTGACAACTATTTAGACGTTGCACCAGGTTATCTATCACCTGTTTAGATCGACTGAATATTAATGTGTCGTCGACGTAACGCTTGTAATATGACAAATTTCCTATCTCCTAGTAGCTGTTGCTCAATTTTTACCATGAAAAAGTCTGCCAAGATGGGACCTAGTGGACTTCCCATGGCTACTCCGTCTATTTGACGGTAGGACTGCTCGAGAAAACGAAAACTGACATTCTCAGTACAGAGCAGCAAAGTTTCCTTCAATATGTCGGTCGGAAGTGGCAACGAAATGTGACTCATTTCAACGAGCTCACAAATATAGTCAATCGTTTCGTGTAGCGGAACATTTGTGAACAGTGACTGGACGTCTACAGAGCACATCAGTTCGTTAGCAAGATTGATTCTGTCCAAGTCACTGACCAATTCAAAAGAATCCTTAATGGAGTGTGTCTGAAATTTTTGTCTTAATGGGGTTAGAGTAGCGACTAGCCAGCGTGCCAATTTATGGTAAGGGAAGTTTGTCATTCGTAAACATTGACTGAACGTCTACAGATCACAACGTTAGCAAGATTGGTTTTGTCCAAGTAGCCGATCAATTCGAAGACTCTTTAGTGGACTGCGTCTGGAATTTTGGTCTTAGTGAATTAGTTAAGTAGTTCCCTGGTTAAACCAAAACGACTTAAAATCACAAGTGCCACATGTTTCGCAACGTTTTGACCAACACGTGCCAACTGATGACTGCCCCCCCACGAAGCTTGTACAATGTAAATTTTCTGATTTAAATCGCTTGATAAAGGCTCTCCGAGAGGGTCGAAACGTTGCGAAACCGATAACTTTTGGTTTTAACTCGTTGTGGCTTAACCAAAGGAATTACTTAATAATGAGAATCAACACCAGGCACAAAGCATATTCTCTGCAATCCGTCATGTTTATGGTTCGGAAATACTAACAATAGGATTAGAATGATATCACCTCAAGATTTGTTTTGAGGTTATTTGACAATGTTGGAAGAATTTGTCGTACCGTTTTATTTCAGAAACATCCATGAATCCGACCTACAAAACTAAATGCCCAAGGACTTTATAACGTTCAACTTAACTTGCATCGGTAGCTGGATGAACTGACCCTCCCATAGACCGAATAAGTTTTATCCCCCATTGAGACCTACGATTCTTACTCTCCGATAAGTAGGTGTTTTTCCAACCAACCTCCTTAATTGATCATTTTGACTTCATTGGATTGGTAATTTTCATTTCTTCAGTAAACGAGTATTAGTAACTTTAAACTCAACATACCTCTCTATTTTCCATTCTAACCCATGGCCTATTAGGCTTAGTTTCTGGTAGTTATCGCAGTCTTGTGTGCTTCAAACACTCCACCTTTTGTCACTAGTTCACAAAATCTGAAGATATTTGTGAGCAAGGAACGAGCGACCACCAATATGAGGCTTTATCTGTCGTGTAAAGCAATTAACTGAATTTTTAGCCAATTTTGGTGAATTCTATTTAAAGTGGTGATTTCTGTTGTTAGGAAATTCTCTTCTCACATTTGTAATCCCTATTTTTCAAGGGCCTGAATTTCAATTCTTACACATTACCCACACCAAACCGGTTTCTTGTTAGCATCTTGAAGTACGTGTGGCCACTCTTGGTTGGTCTAACTCATGTGGCTAAGTTCACCTCTGATCTTGCTGGCTCAGTTTGGAACTTGTGAATGTTGCTGATGAAGGGCGGTGTTACGTGCGCTAGATATTTACCGACTGGAATAAGTTCTGCGCAGAAATAGTAGTATCTTAGAAATTTGGTCAATTCTTGCTTTCAGTTCGGACATCTGCTGTGGTCTACCCGCCAGTCAATTTTTTGGCAAAAAGATGCCACATTATTCAACTGGAGCAGTCTCCTACTCGTCACATCACTCAACCGCAGATGTTAATGAAATTCAAATCTGAGTACCCCAGGTTCTTAGTCATAGTTTCTTACTGAATGAGTTCGCAGTGTAAGCTTACGATGAGCTAACTAGAGCTTATGGTGGATGAGTTGACAATGGAATTCTCATTTAAGTCTAGACTGGCGCCAGTTGAAAAGTTTTCTAAGGTTATGTTAAAGAGATGAGAGATTGCAATTGTGGAAACTGACCTCGATGAGTTTTACGCAGAAGATCGGAATGGGCTGTGTAACATGTGGTCGAAACCAGCAAGCGCGCACAGGTTGAATTTGAATTGTGTGACGGGCGTGCTGCTGTGTTGTTGACGCCGTTTTAGTTTCCGTTTGTGTAAGTCGTGTGCATGGCTTACTGGGCCTTTGGCTCATGCTTGTGTATTGTTTCCTTTTACAGGATTGTTGTTGGAACCCCTCCTTCGGAAGAACGCTGTCCCCCGGTGTCTCCACGTTGCCCCAAAGTTGGTCCGTAAGTGCGACGGACAATCAGAGTAGAAGCGGCCGGCTTGCATGTTACGGGCTGACGAAACAGTTTTCAGAGAGGCTTGGTTTAGGGACAACGTTGGAACAAAAACCCATTTAACCTAATCTAGGTGATACCTTGTCTATTTTTTATCAAGAGCTATTGGGCTGAATCCCACCAGAATCAAAGTGAGGGCATTTGACGATGCTTCTCACTGAATACAATAGGTTCACCCAGCAACTTGAATATTACGTTAAGCATAAAGTGGCAGACGACTGTCATATGTTGTACTTGTTACGTTATTACCAAGTTCGTGTGAACGAATGTCTTCAAAAATGTGTTGTGCTCCCGCCGAGGTTCTCTTTTCACCCAGACCTCCAGGCTGTTGTCCACCAAAGCCGATAGTCATACCATGTAACACACTCTATTATTGACGGATTAACAGGTGCAGGAAGATCTATAATCACTGCCACCAATGTTCCTTTTGTGTTAACAACAAAACTTCTAAGGTGTATAATAACCCTACTGCTAACTCAGCCCTGTAACCGGCTTGAGCCGACTGGCGGAATCGCTAACAGCTAGAAGACAGAGACTTGATCGTGTCCCAACCTATACAAGTGAGCCAACTTTCGGAAAACTACGCAAGATTATCCCTTGGCGTGCGCGAATTACACCTAAAGAGTTTAATCAACTGACGGACGATAGTGGTTATAAAGCAGCTGAGCCAATACAGACATAATGAGCAAGCGATCCGAAAGCTGAAAAAAACTGATAACGAACAGATGAAAGTCGCAATAAGCACAACAAATAAGACCTGGATACTGGTTCGCCCAGGAGGTTGCCCGGCGTCCTAGAAAATTCATCAGCTCAGTTTCTGTCCAGAATTATGTTCGATGGGAGTCAGAGAGATAAACCTTCGGGAACCAAAGAAAGAATGCACAATTTCTCCTGAATGTTCAGGTAGTCATTCACGACAGATGAAGACTAGGAGGTGGCACCAATGGATGAAAGGCTAATACATCTGAATGTTTGATTCAAACTACAATGGCTCCACCGTGAGCGTTTCAACACACCAGGGCTTGTGCAATGCAGCTCATTTTCCCGACAGGCTAGCAATCCTGATAGTAGTCCCGTTGCAAATGATGCTTCTTTCTGACAGTAGTGATATATAAAGTGTTGCAAACGTTCCCTAAATAACTTAATGATCTCCGGTACTGTTTGAACCCTGTCTATTGCAACTACTGATGGGACCACAACATTTTGTACGAGGTCCATCCATGAAGTTGAAACGGTAACGGTTAGCAAAGCCTACTTTGCTGATGACCTGCTCATGAGACTCAGCACTTCTGCCACAAACGAGGTTAGTGGGAGAGCTTGCTGTTGAAGGGAATCATTCGGTGAAATAGTGGACAGTAATGTTACCATACTCCCTGGTTGTGATGCACAGGAAACTCAGTGAATTCTGATTCAAAGATGCAAACATCCGCGTGTTGTTCAAACTGTTTTCACTGGACTGTCTTAAGTTAGTATATCAAGATGTATACATACTTGACGCACAGATCAGTAGTTAGTGACCGATTGCGCGCTGTCCCAGGAAGATTTTACAACCACGTTGCTGATAAAGTCAACGACGATGAACTCAAGTTGCCATTAAAAGTACTCCTTCCATCGAAGTGTGACCGTCTTGCTTCATTCTAAAATTCACCCGAATTACCTGAATTGATTGTCTCACTCAGAGAATAAGTTCAACGGATGGTGGTTCTTGTTTTCGGCGTATTCAAACGTTATGTCCGATCACAGTGAACGCAAGAACTTTGACAGAGTGCCGAAAGCCCATCTATTTCCAAAAGGTTGATACTGGCAGAACCTGCCGTCACAAACTTCAAGAAATCAGGAAGGGTCCGATTAATCTTTAGTCACGTAGTAAAATGTCGACACTTACCGCTTAGCGGCGATTTACAACAAAACCCTGACTTTATTATTGCCTTCGCCGAATTACTGCTGGGGGTCCGTGGGGGTAAAAATAGTGGTTTCCGCAGACGTCGACCGTATATTTACGTGGGTAAGCACCCATGTCTTTATTCAACATGTTTTATTTTCTGTACTGACCTAACACTGACTTCGCAAAACTCACCGTGAAATAGCGGATGATCTAGCATCCGTTCGGCTTTGCTTCCTTCTGTTTGTGCGCGTTTTATAGAAAACCCGTTACTTACTTATTTGTTGTTCTCGACAGCTACTGCGGCGCAGCTAACCAAAATTCTGACCCCTTTATGGTGCCTCGGATAGGACGATGGACAAGACGTTTATCACCTTTTTGACTTCAGAGAAAGGTGTGAGGTAATTGTACGTCACTCAGATTAGATGTACGCCATCCAAAGCTGTGGCCGACTTGAATTGGTCGCAGCAGTTCTGTGCGCAAGGGTATTTGAAATTCTTACTGGTCAATTGGGACAGCTGTTCAAAGATGTTTCGCTTCGGATACGTCCTATGGTGGTTCTCTATTTTGTCCACCACGTATTAACTCACTTCCGTAAGTTTGTGAACAATCAAAGCTCCATAATCCATCAATATGCCTCATTGATAAAAACGTATGTGCTCTTACGAAAATTTGGTCTACTTAACTTCATATGGTATGCTAAGTAACCTGATGATCCATCAATGGTGCTACGGTTAAACGGGTCTCGAACAGAAAGTAGACGATAAACCCTCTCCCCCAGCGGGTCACCTTTTCACGAAAACTGTGCTGAGCTATGTTATGATGTTTGGCTTGATGATAGACAAAGCTAGCAGAAAAGAACAAGGATGTCTATTCACATATTTGCAATACAAAGCGGTACATTACGAAATGCATCCTGCGCTAAAATACGCAATCAGTTACCATGGTTTATCACGGTTCATTTGACAGAAAGGCAAAATGGCTACTATGTACCTTACTGCTGATTATGTGCACGAAGGCTCAGTTAGTTAGAATACAGTGGCAACTAGTCTTGTTATTACCCCCACGTCAGTTGCCGGAATGGAAGAGGGGAGTGCCTAATTCAATTTGACAGATTTGTTTTGAGATCATTTCATAGGGAGCAAAGACTCGATGGTAAAACATTCCTAATTCAATTGTTCCAGATGGCGAGTGTCCTAAATAGCCCATTTTTATGCCAAGTCAGTCGAACCGTTCCTGAGACCTTCATATAGTGTCGAATTGTTAGCATTTCCTGAAGAGCACTGATTCTAGAACCGGAAGGCGTAGACAGATATACTCGATTTTGGAAACCAGCGAACTATTCGGTGACTATTCTCCGAAGAAGGTTGTCCCTGAATAGTTTTCCTTGGACGTTCATCAGGGGTGGTTTATGGAACAGTGTAATTTCTGAGTTCATGACGTGTCTCGTTGTATCGAACTGGCTGACTGGAAACCAGTAGTCTCCGAGCCCACATACGAAGGGTGAGATAGGCGAAAACTGACTGGTATGCATTATCGAATCTCATACGAATGCATGCTTATTGAAGGGAAACGTGAGACGTCTTTCGTTGTCAAAAGATTACCACAAGTAGCGCTGGAGAATTTCGAGCTCTCCGATGTAAATAGATACCGTGGATCCCGATAACTAGATTAGGTAGGTGGAAAAAGTTGGGCATGCCCAACAGAACCAGCTGTATGTCAGATACAGACGAATTTTAGTGAGTGGTTTCACGCCGCTGAGCTGAGAAATTCCGTTCTCCTACTTACTATTCCTGCTTCACTCAACAGACTGAGATCCAATCACCACGTCTTATCAACCGCAGTTTGTTTTGCTAATCTAAACTATTGGGACTCGACCACGGTGCATATGGCCATTCTTCGCCTGGCTCATTCGAGCTACTGAGTAAAATTCTAACCCTGCCGGATCCGTCAGGGACTTACTGATTTGTTGAACAAGCCTATCATCCCGACTGTTTGAGGACTCTTAAGTCTCGTTCATTGTGCATTAACTAAATGTTATCGTGGAGATGTGGACTCAATCTTACTTCCAGTTTCAAGATGTGGACTACGCGTAACTCAACGATCAGACGTTTATCATTATACAGATATTTGTGCTCTACCGCACCGTTTTCTCTACAACAAAACTGGTTTTTATTTCCATGTGACTGTGGTTTAAATAGTCTATTCGACAAAAAGCTAACTAGCATCGATTCTTCACAGCAGTAACTTCCAAACTCTTACAGACTATCTCTGACCAGCTGAATGCAAACGGAACCAAAAAATAGTTACGTTGTGCAAGTTTTAAGTTGAGAGTAGTCGAATAGTATGCCATTGTGATCATAAGCACTACAAACCAGCAATCCGAAGTGGAACAAATTCGTCCGTTCGAGAATTGTACATAAAAATAAAAGTAATCTCTAGGCGTCACTCCCGGTATTAGACAGAAGTGTTACTATAAATGATATCACAATCGATTATGTGAAAAGGTATGCTGTTTCATATGCGGATATGTCTTTTTCCTAATGTTGTTCATGCACAGATATGAACCTCAAAAATATTAGGCGCTACGTCGTCACCTGTGTGTTTGCCTCATACTCGATTGCCGTGGTCCTAGACGCACATCTCGTTCTGTACTCTATTGTGATTTAGCTTCGAACTGACTCATACTCCCACAGTTATTTCCACTATTGAAACGATAGTACTTTTTCTTTGCTCTGCTCTCTTTTGTTACCGTATTATTCAATGTCAAATGTACATAAGCACTGTAAGTTTTTTGTAACCTGTAGATATCCAATGATTCCAATCCTGTAAAGCTCGTCGTGAGTGCGAAGGTAACAGCTCTTGTGTGTTTTGACTCTACCAGTCGTTTCTGTGACCAACTTCAATTTAGTTTACATCGTATCTTTTATGAATGTGAATAGAGCCGAAGAAGTTCGTTAAAACGTAATAGAAATATGTTGCAAGATGCAACCATATTAGATTTTTTGCATGTAAAAACTTAAACGAAAAGGTTAAGCAAGGAATTTCTGTCGTTCACAGCTTACTAAAGTAAGAAATTCCGTATCTCACGCACAGTGAACACGTCAGAATCTCCTGCATACATCAGATTGATCGGAGTCGTCACCAACTAAGAACGCGTTTGATCCGACAATGTCGACTAGGTTTTCTGCCTCTCAACACGTACTTTTGAACAACAATAGGGCAGGCTGTTTCACAGAGTTCAGTCACACGGACTCTTCAAGTACAGTTCATGTGAACTACATTATCCTTGTTCATATCTACAACACTACCAGAGTTTTATTAATTGAGTAACTAGTTGTATAGGGCAAATACAACCATTTGTTTTGCTATAACCATTCTGAAATGCAGCGGTCACCTGAACGGCCATTCATTCCGTCAGCATTTCTCACTTTGTGCCTCTCGCTCTACTATCGGGCCATCTTCCTTCGTTCATAGTTCTATAGTTCTAATAACTAGTCTCGTAGTTAGTCCTTATATTTCTTATAACAGACGTTCCGAAGAATGAAAATCCACTCGTCCCTTCTAGTCTAGTGGATAAAAGCTGATTCACAGGCTGCCCCACCAACAATTTACATTTTATCAATGTCTGTGTCACATACCTTGAAGTTGAATGGTGACACTTAGGTTTGTGTTTTACATTCTAATCAACAGCCAATTGTTTCAGTTTTTTGAAGAGTGGAAGGGGATTTTGGTTTTTGAAAGAGGCTGACTGGAATATCTGTGGAACTGAGACATTTGCACTCGGTTGCGAATGATGTTCAATTTGTTCTAGTGTCTGTCGGTCAGCATACCGTCATCGACAGAATTGTAGTGAGTCAGAAAAATGGCCGATGGCGAGAAGTTGAACAGAGCAAGAGAGACTGACCTGGCGAATGAGCAATATTCACCCGATGACATGTGAACACTGCCCACTTGGGTCCACATAACAACAGGAAAACGTCTTCTTTACCCTGAATGAATGGACATTCACGAAAATGCAACGATCATTAGGGAGTGTAAGGCAGCCCTCAAAATGTGCTTGCCTTATCCTCACGGACTGATCGCTGTCAATCACTTCGACCGTTTTTGCCCAACAGTGTCTTACTTCTGTCTTGACAGTTTGGGAAGAGGGAAAACGGCATTTTGAAATGCGAGAAATGCATGCCCCCCCCCCGACTTTTCAAGTAAAGGATTATGCACGTAAAGCTCAAGGACGTGATTGGAAATACGTTTTAATCAAACTCCTTGGTAGAAAACTGGATCACATTTGCGTTTATTCCCTAGTTGCTCCGCTTTTTTGGAGTTGAAATCTAAAACTGGAATTATTAACACTGAACCTGTACTGAATGATTATAGGCAAATTAACTATTCTAGTGGATACCGTCAAAAGCATATGAGTATATCACAACCTATTTGCCAGTGATTTTGCTCACAGGTTTCAATGAAATTTAAAGACGCGAACACAATCAGTTTTTTTTAAACTCAGTGATTTGATATTGTCCAAAAGATGAACACTTCAAAAACGACAACGCCCATTCACAGTTTTTTGACGGCACACCTTAGGGGTGACGTTTGTTGCACAGAACGGTCTGGATAAATAAACACTAATGGTCCGCGCTTATGGCTGGAGAGCTTGGTCCTCTGCTGCTGCTTTGATGTGAAGTGACCGGCGCCGTATTGGTTCCAAACAAAAGCTTGCTCATTCATTTAATTCAGTTTTACTTAAAAAATATCTCCTCTGAATGGAATTCGGACGCCAAAAGCACTAAACTAATGCTCCCTCATTAAAACATGAAAGATAGCCGCTAGTAATGTGACCTCTCTTCCAGACAGTAATTTCGGTAACAATATTTTGTCACAAAGAGCTCTTTTGCATGCTTATATTGTAATACGGGACCACGTCTTCGTGCCTCTTAGCACAAGTTGTAAATTTATCAGGAGACACATCAGAAACCAAGATGGCAGTCGTGGTAAACAAGGACTGAATAGATAATCCTTTAAATAGTCGGCTGCAGGATCGCATGGTAGCGCTTAGGAAAGTGGAACGGTAGATTACGTATATTTTTCAAAAGAATAGAGAAACGTAGACAATTGCTAAGGCGAATCAGTAACCTGCCACTCATGAAGCAAAATGCTTTTCTCTCTTTATAAGTATAACGTTTTCTCCAGAACGAGTTGTCGAGGCTTGTTCCAATTAATTACGGTGTCAGTAGTTTTATTTCAGGAGAACTTATCTTCTCCTATTAAACATATTGCACTGAAATTCCGCAGCAATGTAACAGAGTGAGATTCACCATCTTTCTGGAGTTAGTGAAAGCTGTAAAATTTCGGCGATCCATTGTCTTTCTGTGGCAGTTAGAATTATTCAAATTGGCTTCTACCTTAATTGGCCAGTCGATATCATGTATGGTCACAGCAGAAGCGTCATGGTCGGGAGAAGTTGACCTTGAAATATAGTACATGCGGTGAACATTGAACCCTGTGAACTACGAAATTGATCTACTAGAGCAATACCATAAAGCGGAAGTTTTATGAACACTAGTTTAAGTGGTGGCTATTACCACACGCGGTATTCAGCCGTCATATTCGAGGCGACGACTCGCTCCAAATAATCATGTTGCATCAACAGGTTTCGAACTGTTTCCAATCCATGCTCCGCTGAGTCATTCGAACAAATTTTTATTGCTTTAGTCGCGAGATCTTGAGCTGAATAAGCCCATAACTACTGAACTTGGTGTACTGACTCATCCATGTTGGTATGCGATATACCGACCTACTCAGACTACCATCTGCAGGTCTAGTCAATCTGACTTTTAAAAAAGAAAACGTATCGTTCGATTCCTCTCCCGAAATGAAACGAAGTGAGGCATGTGGCACATAAAAATCCGGAAGGATATTTGTTGGCGAATCCTGTGATTGTCTACCAACAACTTAATTATCAAGATATCGGCGGTATCTCTAAATACTCTGAATGGTAGGCTGAAACTACTATTCTAGTTAGCCACTGATTACTTCTGCTAGCAGCAGGCCTGAAGGAGATCCCATTGCTGCCCCATCAGACTATCGGTTCAACCTGCTGTTGGACAATAACTAAAAATTGAGGTTGCCCCGAAAACATAGTGCTTTCGGGTCTTAATTTCGTAGACCGAAAATACTTTCCGTTTTCCCTGCTTAATCACACAAAAGTTAATTCTCTCCACTGGTGGGACATTTGTGAATAGCGAAGTCACGTCGACAGGGGCCACGTTCCAGAGTTTGACGCTAGTAGTCAGGTGTACAATAACATTCGGTTAACGTCCGGTCAAGGTCTAACCGACTGTGTAGTCTGTTGCTAACAATCACTTCTTGAATTCTACAGTTTGTCTCACAACGTGTTTTGAAGAAACCTCTTTAACTGTTTCAGTCTCAGAATGAAGCATCGGATATAATTGTTCGTCCTATTGTTAATTCTGTTTTATTAGAAATTTTGCGGCAGTTATTACAGTCACGCAGAAATTCACCCAGTTGCAACCTTAGAACTCACAGCCTATGATTCTCTAGTTTACTTTGCTCCAATAAAATATTCATTTCTTTTTTGCAGTCTAGTCGCTGCCGTTCAAAATGACTGACTTTTACTTGTCGATAAATAGATATCAGCAATTATGTATGCCAAAAGACGTGAGCATAGTGTAAATTATTTCTCTAGCGTCGATATGTAACTCTGAAAAATAACTCAGTTTCTTTGCACTGAACTTTGAAACATTCAAGATTGTTGCAACAGAAATGAGATCAGATCGTTTAGAAAACTAATCTTTACTTACAAAGTACGATTACGTGTAAAGTAATTGACATTTTAAATGTGTTGGTAATTTTTACTCCAAATAAACAACACGGAAACTATTGCTGGAGTCATTCTCTCCTGTTTAGTTTTTTGAGCATTTTTAAGCTTTGGTTTGTAACCCAGGCGATGTACAGTGTTGTCGACTTGCTAGACACGAACTTATCATTGAGAAACACAACCTGTTGTCATTTATCTTCATTCACGAGAATCACACTGAATATATAAATAATCCGATTCTTGGAGAAGTCCTCATCGAGGCACTATGAACTCGGATGACTGTGTCGAGGCCTGAGATTCTTTCAATGTGATGTCAGTTTTCTAATATCAAACGACGTGTGTACCATACCAGTTTTCACAACCAGTATGAGAGCTGCAGTCAACGCAGTCTCTTCTTCAATGGTTTTCAATTTTTCCGTGAAACGCTGAGCTTATGCGCTTATCAGAATAAGCTAGCTGGTTTACGTCAAAATGAGTCATCACATTCTGAGTGGATATTTTAACAGCAAAACTGAGCGCCGACGGTGTAATTAGGATGAGCTGGAATAACTCAGAGAAATGATCACGTTTTTAGAAGTTACGTTTCCGCCTAATTTGGACCACTTCATGTCCCATCTCAACTGAATATTAGTGATCACCGAGAAAGCTCTATACTTTTCACAATACACGTTGATATATAGGACGGAAAAGTTGAGACGAAGAATGACAAGCGCCCAAAATATCCGAAAACCAAGGAGCATTTGTGAGTTTCTTTTACCGCGTTAGGCTTAAGGTAGATCTACTGGAGTCAGTAGATAAAGACACTCCTTTGGATAGCAGGGAGTGTCGAGTTATGCAGATAGTTCGGAAAAACTCCCATTGGGTCAGCTCTACAAAAAACGCTCGGTATGGACAGTAACAAACCTCATGGAGATATTTCTGTCTCCTTCAAAGCTACTGACAGTTCTTCCCCAGAAGTGGCATCACGCATGGAGATTGCCTCAAATACTGGTGTAATCAAAGCCGAGGAAATTCACATTGAAATTTCAAAGCTTAATAACTGAAAACTGCCAGACCAGACGAAATGTGCTCAATTAAGTTTAGGTTTTACTCGTATCTACTACCTCACCTCGTTTCACACAAAACTAGCAGGAGGCTCCAATTCCTAAAGTGGAGTTCACCAAACTGTAAGCAATAATATGGACTGCAACAGTGTTGAAAATTTTTTGGCAAGTTTTCCCTTCCTTAGTTCACTATCGAGCTGATCATTTTTGCATCGCCTCGGTAACGATGTTCAAAATCAATAATAGATGCTGTTATTGATTTTACTCAAGCCTACGAACATGTGGCATAGGTAGGTCGAACCCTTGTATGTTTTTCGGGTTAGAGTAGTGCTTTCACTTGCGTTAAACGAACGTCAATGTGTCCATTGTTACAGGGTTCCGGAATCTAACAAAAGTTCATCTGGCTGCTAGGAGATCACGTTATCAGCACGCTTAAGGTAAATCCATTCTTAGTAATCGCCGTATATGTAAGTAAAAATAATTTTTCATGCATTGTTTACTTGTTCATTTATACCGAGGTTTTTTTATGAGTATCAGAAGTTTAAACTTTGTGGGACTTGTCTGAGAATAGTTTCCAACTGAATCCGGCTGGTCAGCTGAATCTATAGGATGTATAGTCCCATCATGAGATTTCAGACTCACCGACTAAAACTGACTGCAAAAGTGTTTGCATAGTGTCAAGTTATAGTAATCGCAACCGGATTCAACATAACTTTCAACGTTATTTAACAGCTGCATACATTGGTGCGTTCGAAAAACGCTACCAAAACAGAGGACACGGTGAAAGTGATGCATAAATGTAATACATATGTGAAGCTTATTCCCTCGAAGCCGTTAAGCTTAACAACCTACTTCAAAATCTCAGGGAATTATAAAAAAAGTCATAGAGGTACATAGCGTAGCACACCCGGAAATACATTGTGCCGAATCTTCCACTGTACGTGGTAGTTAAGGTGGTTACTGCGAACTGGTATCAAATCGGGAGTTTCCTCGAAGAGTTTAGTGGAGACACTGTGTTAGAAAACGTCTACACATTTTTGGAAGAACTGGTGAAAATCCTCAAAAGTAGGATGTGAGTAGCTTGCAGTGTTCAAATCCCGAGTGATTTCTAAGTAAAGACCTTACAGTGGACTTAACCTGACCTCTGGACAACTTAAGCACGCAGATTCAAGGATGGACTCAGCTGATGTGTAAGATGTATGGATACGTCGTCGTCTTCAAAACCAAGTTGGAACTGGGAGAGTGTCTGCTTGTGAAATCGAACTACACTGGTTTCCCTAAATATCCAAGAGCCAAACTGACAGATACCAAAATAGTGTTAAGCGTAATACTTCAGAACTAAGAAACGAGAATTGTTGACATTCATTCAGTAGTTAGCTAGTTTAAGCTTGCTTAACACAATTTGATGTTGAAGTGACAAAGGTACTGTTAAACCTGTCAGTAGAA
>LOND01000169.1:194539-204940 GCA_014220965.1 Paragonimus kellicotti
ACCTTTGGTTTATAAACTTTTAAATTCCTTGAAATCATATGTTTTGTTCACCTTCTGAAGACATATTGATTGCTGGGCAAGTCAACCAACTATTAGACTGATTATTCAGCCGGCTCGTTATAACTGTCTACATGCATTACTCACCTTGGGATGTTGGTCAGATTCCACTACGGACAGTTCTGCAACCCAACATGGTTAACTGACGGAAAACACACCTATTCAGTTGGACATGATGGGATGTATACTGGGATGCTGTGTAGGTTTTCCATGTAGAACGGACACCCTGTCGGTCTTGTCTAAGCATATGCGTAAACTATGCACGTTACACGTTCCGAAGTATGACTGCAATTCTAAGTGAACGGAGACAGCCGGCGACGGTGTAATTACCGTATTGCCAAAACTCGATGACATGTGTAAACTGTTTGAGAATATAAGACATTGGGGCTGGTGTTTGTCTGTTCCATATGAAGCTGTGATATGACATGTTAAAACTGATTGCAAATTTTAGGGCATTGAGACCTTTTAGATGCGGGGTTGATTTGGCATTTCACTTTCGTTGGTGTACTTATTTCTACTAATCGTCTTATGTAACCTTTTGTTTCCTACTAACGCCTCGAACACAACCTATGCATTCTCTTGTCTCGTTAACCTATTACCTGGTTGGCTTATCCGTGGTTCGATGTCATGAATTTTCATAATAGTTCTGTGAATATTCTAGGATACGTGTCTGCGTTTACAGTATCTCTTGACAGGCACAGGATTTGTCCGAATCCATCTACATCGATGTGACCGAATAGAAACCAGTGGGTTAGTTAACAGAGGAAACAAGATACAGCCTGAATGAACTTGAAGTGATCTGCTATAGCATCCCCGCATTGAACGACAATGAAAATCAACATATCAAAAGTTGTGATCACTTTTGACGTCAGGACTATCACAGTTTCAAGCGGAATGACCGAAAGTAGGCGTCACGAAATTAAGCTCAGTTCACTAGGAAACAAAAATAACACGAACGTACCACAATGATTAACGA
The DNA here is from genome assembly GCA_014220965.1 of Paragonimus kellicotti. Taxonomy (NCBI): domain Eukaryota; kingdom Metazoa; phylum Platyhelminthes; class Trematoda; order Plagiorchiida; family Troglotrematidae; genus Paragonimus; species Paragonimus kellicotti. The sequence goes on from LOND01000169.1 coordinate 195,573, forward strand.
TTTAAAACCATACCATTTCGTTGTCACACTAACTTATAGCGTCACGACGAATTAACAGAATGTGAGGACTCATTAATAGAATGCGAATACTGATCTTCACACTGTCCAAGGGAGGCAGCGAGATCAAGTTTATTGCAGGAATCGAACTGAAAGCTTTGTGTTTTTATTATTGTTGGGTGTCTGTCTTCCAGAAAGCTGCGTTCCGTCCGCTAACGAGAATGCAGTGAAACGTCTCGCAGATCGTTACTCAATCGTCTGACCGACTTGCTTCTCTGTCGTTAACATAGTTTACTTAGTCCTCCATCCCGTGTCAAAACAAGTCTCCTTTGGTTGCTGGCCGGTTTATTCAAGCCAGTTCCAAGACTGATCGGAATAGTAAGTCTCACGTGCGGAGGCCTGATCCGATCGACTAATCTAGACAGTCTGGTGCAACCATTGTTACAAAAAGCGCATCAGTCCTGAATTCGAGTGTTATACCGGGCGAATTCTACCGTCGCCTACTTTTACCGACAACAACAACCTGAGGGCTTTGACAGCTCAATCCTCAGTCGGCTATTCCTAACATGCTGCATTGTCGAACAGATTATTTGCCTGTTGAACGATTGAGCGGAATATCTAGATGGCAGGGACACGGCGACAGGTAGAAGGCCATCAGGTCACGATACCCAATGCAGTTTGCCTCTTTGCATCTTCAGCTAGCACGATTATTCGTTTCTGAGCAACCTTATCAGGCAAACTGTGGTAACAGTCGAATTTGAGCAAGTGATCAGATGATCACAGTCTGGAGACAGAGTTATCGTAAGGTTTGTTTGTAAACATTTTGCAACCTTCTTCATCTAATTTGGGGTTGCCATATTAAATGCACATCCTTCTCTTGTGTTTCTAATGACATTCTACTGAAAATCCTTAAACTCTTGATCAGCTTCATGAAGTTTTTGTTTGATGCGGTGGTATTGTCTACATATATTTTATGGGAGTTATTGATGAATCCCATTTAAAAGCATACAAACTGTTGAAAATCCATTTAGAAATAAGTCACTCCTCTGTCGCAGATCTACCACAACCTTTGTCCCATTCGGCAACGAGAAACACGACTGTATTTCTGCGTGCTCCACTATAAGCTCGTAATTCTTCAGCATTTCCCAACACAACCAGATTGTCAGTGAATCCTAGACCCATTTCTTTGGAGTACACCAGACGAGTGATCTTGTCTTAAATCATAAGCGTCAAAATCTTGACGTCTAACTTTTATTTCAAACTATCACAGCTCGCATTTTATGTCATATAATATTGCTAAGAAGGCGCTGATAGTGATTGCCGGAATCCCATTTTTTCCCGGAATACAGAAAGCCTTGTCTTAACCTAATTTGACCTGATCATTTTCAACGGATGAAGTCTTCTTTGTGCTGTTCATTTGTTTGTTTAGTTTATGCCGTTTCGCCCTAGCCTATTTGTGAGTTTTCTACCTTATCAGCTGTAGGCATGAGTGTATTTTAAAACTTTAGTTCATCAAACTTTGTTGTTCTTGCCACCTTTTTTGTTACTGATGAGTAGTAGGGGATTTTTTGATATAAGTTGAACATCACCCACAATTGATCGCAGCTGTCGCATTCCCATAGACTTTCCAGTCGGCCCCTTTCGAAAAGAAGCACTAGACTCGAGTTTCGCTCTCATTAGAGCTCGTCAGTAGTGCATATCCTTGCCACTGCCGGGACTAGAACTCCGGCCAGGCCTTCACGAGGCAACCGTGTGTGGCCAATGTTGCAATGGCATACTAAGCATACTTCCAGCAAAATATTTTGTTTGTGCCGGAAATCAAACCCTCCTAGTTTCGTTACAAAGCTACTGTTAAACCTGCTGCCGAGCTGCACATCCATGCATCTTCGTATTGTGGTCAGCCTATTAGCTCCACCGAGAACCCATTCGGTTGAACTTACAACCACAAACCTGTCAGTCTAAAACATTACTTCTTCAAAAAATTAACATGTTCCATCTTCATGACAGAAAAATAGGATTAGAAACTCTGTTACTAGGAATTAAATCCATAAGCAAAGTAAATAGCTGAGTGGCTACTGAAAGTAGTCCAGAGTTTGAGGAGAAGGGATAGCGTATTGGTCCCAGAATATTGTACCAACTTTTCTATTCAAAGAAATGAAAATGCTCCCAGCATGACCAGAAAGAGTTTAACACTAGTATGTGTCAACTGAAATACGTTTTCTTACACCGTGGATTATGCAAACGATCAGTCCATTGTATCAGTCATCTCTTACACATCGTATTATCCCCGCTGCAGCAGATAAAGTTTTCCAGGTTGAGTTCAACAAGCATAAATTCCGATCTTGATAAAAAGATTCTGGATCTGAAGTTTTTTTGAAAAATATTTTGTTCCTTTTCTATTGTTTGATTAGCGCCCGCTTCATAGAGTATGTGGAAATGTTGAGATCAGCTACTTGTTCCAGTCCCGGATTTGATGTTCGCTTACCTGATGTCTTCCGGCCTTCTCGCATATTACACGACTGCGTCTTTAGACCACTAGGGTTCTTTAACACTCACCTGTATGTTCAGCTGTGTAAGTCATTTTGCCTTCTGGTATCATCATACAGATAAAGCAAATGCAAAATAAGGAACTAGACTCATTGTGTTTGGTCATATAACAGGGTACTCACATTAAAAAACAGACTTGTAATGTTATTTGGTTCTTTAAATCCATGGTATCTGTAGAGTCAGCTACCACTGGACCAGAAATTCGGAATGACCTCAGCATAGCAACTTTAATTTTCGCATACTATTACGGCGGTCCCCTCGGCGGTTCCGCGATTGCTAAATCATCGTCTTGGTATAGAAACTAATTTTCAGACTGTCAGATGTATTAGGTTTGGGCACTCATGAAAAGCACTGCATTCCCAAAGTTTGCCTGGAAAATCGGATTGATCATATAATCTACGTACGTTTGCAGTCATTGCTATACGTCACTTATCAACGTATAGTGACAGAATCTCAGTAAATCCCATAACTTGTCCATTCCATTTACAATTCTTTTTGTTCTGTGTCTGTCATCCCTTTGATTTAACTCACGCACCGTTACATAACGTTCAAGTGGTTTTACTTGATCGACAGATAATGAAAGTTACGCCTGCTACTTAATTTGAAACTTACATCTTATGTTGTTCACGGATACGATGACTGCCACTCACTTTTACTGTAATTCTACCCCTTGGTCTGTTATTTCTGCGTGCTGCAAAACCGTGAGCACAAGATCTACTAGTCAGATGACTGTAAACAAAAGGCAACCGTTGATAACAGAAACAGATTAAATTAAACTCCTAAAATACATTTTCGATTTGTGGCGAATTATTACTTTTTAAACTAATTCAGCAGGAAATTGGAAACAAACTAAAAAGTTTATTCTTTTTTACCGATGTAAAAGCATACAGACAAATAAGTATTTTTGATAATTTTGATCATTACTCACAAGCGAAAGTGGTTGTGTTCACATATGATAATTCGGTCGTGCCTAATGTGAGGTCAATGGCGCAGTGGTAAACACGGTTGCCTCATGAAAGCATGGCCGGAGTTCTAGTCCCGGCAGTGGCAAGGATATGCACTACTGACGAGCTCTAATGAGAGCGAAACTCGAGTCTAGTGCTTCTTTTCGAAAGGGGCCGACTGGAAAGTCTATGGGAATGCGACAGCTGCGATCAATTGTGGGTGATGTTCAACTTGAAATTCATCATAAGTTCAGTACAATTGTATAAAGCAGTGACTGATTCATTCCAGTACATCAAGCCTACTTATTACAGAAAAACTGGATCACTGGCCAGCCAATTAGTGATAAGTTGATTAATCCATTAATCCCCATTCGTTAACTGGTTTGACCGCACGGTTTGGCAATCGATCTGCCTACATGTATTTATTTCATCGGTGTATTCAATGGCTTGGGATAAGTCATTTGTTGACAGTATGACCGAAACAAAATGGAACACCCTGCGCGAGTTAGTACATATCTGGAACATAGGGTTGACGCGGATTGCTGTGTAACTCACCTAAAAAATAGTCACCTCAACAAAGTGAATAAACTGTTCAAATAAAGTTAATTGTTGGCAATATCTTTCGGGGATCTTCCGTGGAGAAACTTAAAACATGAATTGCGTCTTCCAGTTGTTTTATTCAACGTTAATTGTTTCAGCTACCATATGACGAAGACAAAAGTAAATCAAGTACTAAGTCAAACTAACAAATCGATAGGTAGTTTTGATCATTCATTTACACGTTAACTAGTGCTAGTGTAGTGAGTAGGAGCGATCATGCTATACTACTCACACCACTGTAATTCAGTAGTGGAACCAGAGCATATATTTTGGCACCAGAATAGTTGCAGGAAAAATACAAGAATTATTGGAGTGCAGCATTGCATGAAATGACTCTTGGTACGTAAGGGAACGTAAACGAACTGAGCGTTGACGTCTGTGGCAGCCGTGACGGTCGGGCCGAGTACCGTATGCAGATGAGTGTTTTCGTTTGTTGTCTTGTTGAAACGCATAACCCACGCGTTGCTTTTCCGAATAAACAACCCTTGTGCCATCCGCGTTTTGGATCACAACACTAGTATAATTGACTTTCTGTACGCCGATATTTGGCAGTAAAGCAAGCTATACAGACAGGGAAGAGATGAGTTTGATGTGTAGCAGGATAATATCTGTTTCATAGGAGGGAAGCTATGGGAATAATTTGACTTGCAAATTCGTTTTAAGCGCCAGGATGTTTTGGCACGTTACGCCAGTCTGATGACTAATATTGTGAACTACTATCAGCTGAAAAGATTCATTGATCCCTGTTCACGTCACAATTTGTTTCCCGGAAAATCTTTAAAAAAGAACACTTGAGAAGATTGTCCGTTAAGAAAGAATGTAAATCTGTATAAAATTGGTAAATAGATTTTGAGATTTTGACTGGAAACGTTTGTACTCCTTAACGATGTGTTCAATTTCACTACTGGACTTGTTCCACAGTTCCTACTATAGTCCTGGGCTTGTAACCCGAATTCAAGTTCATTTACCATCACTGTTATATATGTTATATGGACAAAACGTAATACCAATGTACCGCTCTTCCAATCATTGAATTCTTAATGGTTGTTACTTTTGAATATTGTAACAACATGCAAGTCTGATTCAGCATACGATTAAGTCAAACCGAGTATGACAGAATGCAGCAGAAAAATTCAGGAAAAACCTCCGAGAATGATTAACTCATGTACGTTTAATTGAGTTAATTGAGTGAGTGATCGGATACAGTGTAATATTTTCTAATCCTTTTCTACTGCCGCGTTTACTGGTTTGTTACGGAACGTTGCTTCAAGAACCAGTTCGAACGAAACCAAGTAATAACACGAAGGAAGCACTTGGAACAAACAAAGTTAAAAGTACTGATGAGTAGTCAGAGATTTGGTTAATTTCAAGTTGAACATCACCCACAATTGATCGCAGCTGTCGCATTCCCATAGACTTTCCAGTCGGCCCCTTCCAAAAGTGGTTGAGCGTTCACATATGATAATTTCGGTCGTGCCTAATGTGAGGTCAATGGCGCAGTGGTCAACACGGTTGCCTCATGAAAGCATGGCCGGAGTTCTAGTCCCGGCAGTGGCAAGGATATGCACTACTGACGAGCTCTAATGAGAGCGAAACTCGAGTCTAGTGCTTCTTTTCGAAAGGGGCCGACTGGAAAGTCTATGGGAATGCGACAGCTGCGATCAATTGTGGGTGATGTTCAACTTGAAAGTTAAAATTAACCAAAGAACTGACAGTAATACTGTACACATTCTTGTTACACTGGATGTTTGGAAATGTGCACTTTTTGCCTATTCTGAATGTTTCCGGGTTTCCCGCTTGCATGTTTTCTTTACGTTTATATTAACTGAGTCAACTAAAGGGCACAATAGATCTGTGTTTTTCCATATAGCTTTCACGATGCGAAGGACATACAATAAACTTACTTCTGTGAATTAGAATCCACCTGCGTTGACACAGTAAGTAGCACGTAGGGCTCTAACATCACCGCTGTGTGAACTAAACACAATGTAGTAAGTTGTGTGTAAGTCACTGTCATACCTAGAGTGAGAATTTCCCACAAAAAATGAGAATGTTTTCAGAATTGGAGTAGATAAAATATGGACCCAGAGCACAGACTCACTGCTGCAATAACTCCAATGGACACTGAAATAGTATTGTTGTTGTCGATTTTATACAGGATCAAGCTATCACCTTATGCATCACTTGAGTGCTCAGTGTTGAGTTGATAACGGGGACAAACAATTGATCTATTCGCAAATGTGGTTGGCTTGATTAGGACCAGGTTGAATTTGTTCTGAGAATTCACTAGGACATGGAGCAGGAGGCAGTCCAACCGATTGAATTTATGGGAAAGCATTACGGAAGTCCGCATCAGACAGACTACTAGTGTAACGTGCAGCGGAGTGGAGGCACTGAGGAACAGCGTTTCTCTGAAGGACGAGGGCCAAGCGGAAATCTGGAATGGTAACAAAAACCGACAAGCATGAGCCGGAGGCCCAGTAAGTCATGCACACAACTTACTCAGTCAAAAACTCAAATGGCGTCAATCACACGACAACGAACTGTATTACACTAGTAGTGCGAGCCCCTAAAATGTCATCTTGCATAGAAGACTGACAGATGCATAGGATTACAAAAACTAAGCAACCTGCCCTCCGGGCATGTGCTGCACAAGCGATGCCAATTTTAAGCTGCTGTATGTTGAACAGAAGCAAGAAAACTTTGGACACGCCGAGGCACATGACGACGATAACAGCACAAAACATTGTGATGATGAAAGAGTGCAGTAAAGAGATACTTATTAAGCTCTCCTGGAGTAGTTTTTTTTGTCAAAGTAGAATTGGATGAGATGAGTCATCCTATTCAGTATACATAAAACAACCTATTACACTTTAGGGAAGGCTAACAAATCACGGTTGCCATCCGCGTTGGATACGTGTGAACTGCACTGACTAACCATGACTAACCATTTGCTCTCACAAAGAATCAGCCTAACACAGAGTGAATCTCGATTAGTCTGTCCAACTGATCTGGCAATACGTGAACTCGTGACACATACAACAACTTATAGTCGGGATTCTTTTTCTTTTTCTACTTCCGTGATCAAAAGAGTATGCATATGAGATCCCTTGAATTGTAGTATTGTACCACTTGAACATCATCGGTATGTACTTACGAAAGCCGAAAATTTGCTAAATTTGACAACCATATGATAAGAAGCAAACGAAACCCATTTCTTTATTATCAGGATATGTATGTCTTGTCTGTTATTGGTTGGCCGACCACAGCCACTTGGGAGATTAGAACGGTCATCGTCAAGAAATTTGTTGTCAAAGAAGGTATAACCTTTTTATCAGCAAATATTGGTTTTCATTCTGTGATGACTTTCTCAAAAGCCACATGTTGACGGCGAGATAGAAATGACTTAGTTTGGTCCTCATTGCTAGTGCATATGATTAAAAGTGCACCGCAACCCACGTAATGTGTAATTTTGATGCGTAGGCGTTACGGAGTGCAGACGATTGTGGGATGAATCACTGTGTGTGTGTGGTCCAACTAAACGTAGATTGCGATTTCTACAATTAATTATGTGCATTTGGTATGCGTGCTTCAAGTGTGGCCAGTTGTAATTGGCCCCTTGTGTGATCATTACTGAAAGAACTGTCAGTTGTGTTGTTGTCTCCAGGTCTTACTTTTACTGCAGAGAGACTGTTTAATTGGGGCAAATCAAACAGTTTGTTCTAGTGTTGCTCGTCGTTTCCCTCACGGATAGCCACATCGATCCCAACGTTTTATCCAGTAAAGATGTAGACGGTACGTGCACATTTTCAACTGTTGTTTCAGTCTCATTTGAACAATACTTCACTATTCTGTCACACACGAGAAACACCCACTTTACTAAGTTGAAACAAACTTACTGAGGAACATAATAAGTTGACTGAGCCTTCTTTCCAGTACTCAGTCGTAGACAAACATTAGGAAAACATGAACGGATAAACGATCAAGTGCACATAGTCACTGAAACAGGTTCGGTGAGAGGACAGTAGGAGGAAAGGGTTGTTCCGTGAGAACACCCCTCAGGGTTCAAGTCATGACCGTGTTGAAAACTTGCTACCTTCCGAAAAAATCAGAACTTGTGGCACCAAGTAAATCTCAGTCTTATTGAGTACTCACTGGCTATTTTATAGACAAGATGCATCAGCAAAATGAGGAATTACAATTGGTGCTGACGCCTCGGCTTCCAAATTTCTTTACAAACCATAGAGAGGATACACAATGTTGACGGGGTGCAACAATAGCAAAATTAAAGGTCAACAATTGGATGCGAAAATGGCGCTCAACTATGGACAATGCTCAAGGTATATCAACGCAGTCAGCTATGACTTACCATTAATTAGGAAATGAAACGCGAGGCTTGTGAGTTGGACACACATTAACCATCGCGACCGCAGTTTAAACGTTCCGGTTGACTGAGCTATGTTCAGACAATGTTATGGTTAACAGAATTCAGAAAGACAGTGCAGTGTTTTCCGTCCTTCCTGTCTGAAGCAGTCGCAGAACAGAAAGAAATGGTTGTAAGTACGATTATTCAGGATTATCTGACCAGCGGGGAGAAGGTTCCCGTCTTACGAGACTGGTGCCATCAAATAAGAGCCCGAAGATTTAGATCTTACTTGAAAATGAAAGTGGATGAAATGGAGTTGTCGTTGAAGTTAACTGTATACATATTGGCCAATCAGCTTACAAAACATTTACTTCTCCGCACTTTTCTATAGCTAGCTTCAACAGTGATAGAGATATTTGGTGGGTTCGAAAATTGAGCGGACCATTTTGGACCGGTAGATCATCAACTCATTCACAACGAACCGTCAACAAAGATACGGTTCAAGTAAGCTGTCTATTACCTATGTCTGTCTTTGTTTCAGTTCGCATTAATAAGTGATGTTCATCTTTTGGTGAACCGCTCATCTCTGTATTCAGAAACTTGGTTCATGATGATTTGTTCCCCTTCTTTACATCAACTTTGTTGGGAGGCCGTAAGTTGAAGGTATTGTATGATTTTAAAGTCCAACGTTAGATCTGCACTTATCCTTTACTCTGATGAAAATTGTACAAAGGCATTGTTCTGTATTAGAATGATTCCTGTTCTGTATTTTTTCTACATTTCTATTTGACTTAGATCGTACCGTCAGAGTCTCCACTTTTGTTTCAAAAGGATTATGGTTTCACTTTCATGCTAGCCAGGAATCCAGCTAGCCACCAATGACCGACTGGATCAGAGAGACCTCTTTATATATG